>OZ010590.1:1406317-1458817 GCA_963932145.1 Acanthosepion lycidas | reverse complement strand
ACATATATATATATACATACATATACAGAGATACATATATATACACATATATATATATACATACATATACAGAGATACATATATATATACACACATATATATATACATACATATACAGAGATACATATATATACATACATATATATATATACATACATATACAGAGATACATATATATACATACATATATATATATACATACATATACAGAGATACATATATATACATACATATACAGAGATACATATATATACATATATATACATACATATATATATATATACATACATATACAGAGATACATATATATACATATATATATATATATATATATATATACATGCATATACATAGATACATATATATATACACATATATATATATACATATATATACAGAGATACATACATATACATACATATATATATATATATATACACACATACATATACATCTATATATATATATCATCACCATGGATACCACGTTGAGAACTGATGTCATCAGGAAGATCATTAATGAAAATTAATAGAGTAGGTCCAAGGATGGAGCCCAGGAGGATACCTGAGTTAGTACGAAAGTCTCTAGAGAAGATATTTTATATATATATATATATATATATATATATATATATATATATATATGTGTGTGTGTGTGTGTGTGTGTGTGTGTGTGTATTTTCTCTTTTGAAGAATAAAATTCTAAATACGTTAGGCTCTAAGCCTTAAACATTTCATGTGGATTATAGAATTCTTCAAGTTTTCTAATTAACAGCCTCAAATGATGTTTTGCCTTTGGGTCATTTCATTATTTTTAATCATAAAACTTTTGTCCATCATTTGATGAATGTTGAAAATATATTTTCATCATTACAGTTATTAACCATTTTTTTTCATTTTTGTTCATCCATACTGCAACTGTCTCATGATATACTCGCAAGTATAAGGAAGCACTTCATCACATATAACTCATCTTTATTGGGATACATAGAGTCAATAAATGGATGCAAATAATTATGGTGTAGTGCAACATAGTGGTCAATGGTCAATGACATCTTTAAGCAGACCCAATCCATGCCATGTGAACACACGCCATACAGTTATGGTAGCATCACCAATTTGTACATTATATTGTTGAGGGTTCATGGCCTTATTGAGTTTGTACCACACTGAAATTGTACCATCAGCATGAGACAGCTGGAACCATGATTGATGAGGCACTGTATCCAGTGCCACAAGGTTAACAGGAGCACCCTGGTTGCTTTTCTGTTCCAATATCTAATGAAAGCTAAAGAAAAATCTGCTGGATATCTATCTGGTACTTCTTGTATTGAATATGGATGTGATTTGAGCCAGTGTCACCTGCCTATTACTGCAGGCAGTTTAAACAGCACTGTAGCTGACTGCAGGTTCTTAATGCTAAAGAAAAGAGGGCAGCTATCTACAGTGGATGGTATTGCCTTCCATCAGTGTCACCTGCCTGTTACAGCAGATAGTTCTAGACAGAAGCCCTCTGTTCCTGTATAGGACATAAACTACTATATTTTACAGCCAATAAGTGAAGCATAAATAATAAGAGACGCCTACAAATAAATCTTCAGTAGATGCAAAAACATTTTTACAATTCTGTGCAAACATGGCTCCAAATTAAATAAGTGGTTTTTCAAACCTGGTTGAATAGGACAAGCCATGTGATGTGCTTTCTCATGCAGCTGAACCTGAAAAAAGGTCAAGGCTCAATTTACTGAGCACATTCCTGTGGATAGTGATTCGGAGCTGAACCATAAGTGATAAAAACGGCCTACAAGAAACTGACCAAAACAGTCAGCGATTAAATCTGTGAAAAAAGTCAGTGACTAGATCTGCAAAAAACAGTCAGTAAACCAGGCCCTACCTCAATAAACAGCACAGACACACATTATCATGACAATATGCCAGTCAGCAATGATTTTTCTAGACTGAAAAATATACAAAGCCCTGACAAAAGTAAGTCCTGACCCCTCTTACTTTTTGTTCACCATATTTAAAATTAATGCTACCATACACAGTCAGCAGTCATGCACATTTTATTACCATGTCCATCATACACACACACACATATTGGCATATAATACCATTTGTTTTCCTCACTTGCAACAAAAACTTTTTGAACAATCAAACTATTGGTCTCTTCATGGCCACAGCAAAGAACATTGAATTTTTATATGTAAATATATGTGTCTGCCTGTATAAATGTTATTGTCATATTTAGCTTGGTCTTCTTTTTCTGTGAAGATCATTTCTCTGCATTGTTTATAATTTTGTGTTGTATTTGTGGGCATGGCACTCAGATTGTATTTTCCCACCTGAAATCCAGGTAGACTGACCCTGCACTTAATCATTATGAACCTGTACTTAGCCACCGTACTATCCACAGTGGATGGTATTGCCTTCCATCACTGACTCTGTGCATCAAGATAAGTAGAATGTCCTATCCATTTGGCATGCATTGTTATGCCCTGTCCAAATTCTTAATTATTTAATCTTGCAATGAACAGCCTCACTCATGTTTGTACCGACTCAACAGATGTCAGAGTAAAACTGATAGAGTTTTGGACATTTTCAGGATCGGAAAATATGGTGGTGCCACCTACCATTACCTTTACATACTGCTATCCTGTGTCATTTGGCACATTTGCGTATGCTGCTTCCTCCCAAATAGTCCAAAATCACATGACCAAAGAGTGGCTGGTTGAGAGGTTTCAAAATCATGACACCTATGTGCCCTACTTCATGCAAACATCATAAAAACTTGTTGAATGAGTGAGGCATCTATCTATGCAATAAATAGGAAAAAGAAAACCAGTTTATTCCATTGTAGATGTAAACAAAATGGCATATGTATTCAATGCACCAAATTTTATATATATATATATATATATATATATATATATATATATATATATATATATATATATATAACTAAGGTCAGCTCAACATAGTTAAAGTATAAACCACTGGTGGGCTCTGTGGGTGTTGAACAAATACAAATGTGCCTGCAATACAGATTGGCTAACTGTCCTAATAGATGGTTATCCTCGAATATGAGTGGCCAGTTATTACACATAGCTATAAATATATATATATATATATATATCAGTTTGTTTATTTTCTGTCTATGAGGTATTATGTAGACTGCTTACATTATTCAAACTATTGTCCTCATCTTTGTCACCATATTTATTATGCTCCAGCCTTCTTCAGATGGTTGGAATGTCAAACGGAACCCTTTATTTCGTTTATTTAGTTCCACGTGCCATGTTTAATGGATGTCAGTTATCAGTTATCTCCTGTTAATTTGCCTCTGAAAGTTCTCCACTGCCTTAACCAGGTATTGAACACACACTTTTTGGGTCCTGTCACTGGATCTAACCAACGCCTTTATCCACTGTGCCATGCGTCCTTGAGGACATCTGGTTATGAATTTCTGGGTATTATAAATCTAATGTTTTCAGCAACCATTTTTTACCAGTGCTCATATTGCAATTTTGCTGTTATCATTCATGTTTTTACTAGAGCTCATATTGCAATTTTTGTTGTTATCGCTTTTCTCTGGCACTCTTTATTACTGGTTCCCATATTGTATTCATTTCTATGCTTGATCGGCCCAGGAGATTTTTGTGGCCTAGCATATGTGCTGATTCCTTAAGTTTACAAATTTTCCAATGGTGTTCTTTGTCTATGATCCCAACTTGATCCGACAGAGGGTGGTGATCTCCCTTCTCTCTCCATATGTGGTCAGCCATGCCTGATTTTTACACTTCCCCTTGTGTTACAGCTTACTGGTGTTCTTGAAGCCTTATTTTAAGGGAGCGGCCTGTCTCCCCTTTATATTTATTTCTGCAGCTGCACGGGATAGCGTACACACAGTCTTTAGTTATGCTCTCCTCTATGGGAGGGAGTCTTACTCAGAAGAGATATCTGCAAAGTGTCATCCAGCTTTTAAAGGTTGTCCTGATATATGGACCACAGATCCTTTATATTTTCTCTGATAACCCCTTCACATAAGGCAGGCAGACTATTTTCTGAGTGTTGTTGTCCTCCTCTTGTACCCACCTATCCCAGTTTTTTGGGGCTGCTGCCATGTACCCAGGGTAGTTGTTACATTGTAGGGTCATACTTATCCGACTAAAAGAAAGTAAGAAAGATAAAGGATTTTTAAGCACAATCCAGACTTGAATACTCACTCTGTGATGGAGTATTGATGTTTGCACAAAGTGTAGTAATACCTATCAGATCACAAAAGCAGATATTAAATGAATTTCATAGTGGACATCTGGAAATTTCAAGGATGAAATCTCTTATGGGAAGCTATGTATACTGAACCAAAATGGATCAAAACATTGAAAAATTAGTAAAAACCTGCAGAGGTTGTGCTCTGACAGCAAAATCACCTGACACAAAATTAAAACCTTGGTCAAAGACAGATACTCTTTGGTCAAGATTGCACATAGATTTTACACGTCCAATAAACAGATCACATCATTTTGTAGCAGTGGATAGCTTTACTAAGTGACCTTACATTTGTAAGTGCAAAATTCCAACTTCTATAGTTACAGTGAATTTTTACACCAACTGTTTGCCAGATATGGCATTCCAGATGCCAGTCTCGTATAACAGTACACAATTCATTGCTTACAAATTTAAAGATTTTTGTAAATGTTTTTGATTGAACATATTACTACCTCGCCATATCACCTAAAGTCAAATGGACAAGCTAAATTGTTTGTTGATACTTTTAAGAGAGCTTTTAAAAAAGCAAGTAATGAAAAATTGAGCAAAGAAGCACTACAAAAATTATCGAGAGTATACCAGTTAATGCCAAATGCCAACACACCATCAGGCATGTCATTGGCAAAATTGATGTTCACAAGAAAAAATTAAATCAGTGTTTGAGAAGTTATTACCAGGTCAAAAAAGAACAGATAACAAAAGACAAAATTTTTCAAAATCGCCAAAAAAGTTTTTTCCAGAGTATATAAAACTGGAATGAAATGTGGGAAGACAATGTAATAAAGTCACGAAATGGAAAAAATGATATTTATGGTGAAAGGAAAAGAAATAAGAACACAAAAGGCATTGAAATCAGTTAAAGAAAAGGTTTACTGGAAAAAGGCCACAAGAAAGGAAGAACCTATACAAGTAATATATGATCTTTTTGACATACTAACACTAAGAATTCATTGAACCTACAAGTATGATTATCAGAAAAAGGAAACATACAGAAAAACTAGAGGTTGACCCAAAATAAAAGAAATACAAAGTTCAATACTTTGGCGAACTTGCCAGAAAGAGGATTACTAAGAAATAAAATAAAATATTTACTTATAAAAAAAAATCTCAAAAGGTCGGGGTTTGTGACACAAATGAACTAGGCAAGACACCTTTAATAAAGAACTCCAAGTGAGTCAGTAGGAGTCTGTTGGAGTCAGGTAGTTCGCTGCCAGGCTCGCGACTGACTTGTCAAGCACTCTGCCTGCAGAGAAGAACCCAGATGCAGCTTTGCCAACAGGCAGAGTCTCGTCTGGGGAGGTAGACAAACCTGGCCCTGTGTATGTTTGGGGAATTTTTGCCTGAGCCTACAGGCTTGGATTCACCCCACATAAAAATCAGCCTTGTTCCACATCTTGCATTGTGGGCAGGTTGGTAAATACAAGTCCATTTGAATCAGGAATATTTTTAACAGACATCATGGTGAGTAGCATAAGCAAGGCATAATATCATAACTGCTAGGAGTGAGTTATAACACTTTATTAAGTAAAGAACATTAATTCTATTAAACAACATATTTACTAGTTGTTCCACTATCTTCTGCCAAGATTATAATTCCATCCTCACAGAATTGTTATCTCTCTCTCTAAAGAATGATAACTGTGATAACTACCTTTTACAGGATCTATAGAATTAATTATTTTTCAATAAGAAACATTCTATAAAGACTAAAATAAATGGCATTGAGAATATGGAAAATATCTGCTGAATAAACTGAACAAGTTGTAAGATCTGATCAACAAAAAACATTGTAGAATGTCATCCTCATGCAATATTATACTCTTTCTTTTAATCACAATTCTAAATGCTTTCTTTATCAATTTCCACCTTCATTTCATCTAATTCAGAGCAGTACAAATTGTCTGGTTCTGTGGATGGAGCTCAAAGTAGAGCAATCCTTTCTAATCCTACTATCATCTTTGGATAAAGACTGGCTATTGGTACATTTAGTAACAGTTCAATTCACTTGCCCAACAATCCTTCACATTCTCTGTTGTCATAAAGTATGCATTTTGCATTCCCTATTGCAATTTCCACAAGTTGCACATGGGAATAAAGTCTCGTAAGTCTTTTTGGCTTAACTTATGTGAAAGTGTTGTAGAGTGGTTTCACAGTGGAGGCTTGTATTTGTACTAAGTCAGTCCTAAAATAGGTTCGACGTACAAAACGTTAGGAACTTGATATAATAGTCAATGATGCAGTAATCTAGTTGTGGTGGCTCATACTTTAATATCCGAGTAACGGTCATCCGACATCGACTGACTGACCAACTGAGCAAGTCCTACTACTCCTACTTATTATATGTGGGAGAGTCTATTAACTATAGAATAGGTGCGTTCCACTATAACAGAAAGGCACACACTGAAGCTGCTGACATAAACAAGACGATGCAAATGAATTTCTGGGCTTGATTTGGATATTTGGAGCATGTCATCTATCTCTGACATTGTATTATATTGATTATTTTCACGTAATGTCTTGATTTGATTACTATCAAGCACATCTGGTCTACTTAATCACAGAGCATCAATCAACAAAAAATCTCCAGCACAAAACTTTGCAAACCACTTTTGACATGTTAATTCATTTGCAATACCATCTCTATAAATTCTTTTTTTTAAGTTTTATTCATATTTCTACCTAACTTAATATAAAACATAGACTGTTGAGGTTTCTGGGACCCATAATGAGGAAGGCAATTTGATCCTTACAGGACAAAGTAAGAGAGACAGAAGGACACAATGTGCAACCTACTTGGTGAGCTTGAGTGAATGGAGTGTGGAACATGGTATGGGTGAAATGGCAAAAAAAAAAAAAAACATGAATTATTAAAAGCTACAAGGGACAGGAAATTGTGGTGAGCCATTATTGCCAACCTCCTGAAAATACACAACACATAAATGAAGAAGAAGAATATAAAAAAATATTCTAAAGAAGAATATAAAAAATATTCTAAAAATACTGCTTATTTTCTTCATTTTCAATGTTAGACACAAAACAAAAAAATACATGAATTCTGACTGATTTTTTTTAATCTACTGTTATATGACACCTGTTATATCACAATCAAATTGGATTTTCTTTTAACTCTAGTTCAATCTAAATGCATCTAATAAACACAGAACAATTTTTTTGGTCATCCTGACAAAAATATATCCACAGGTGCTAGGTAACAGCACACTGTTAAAAACTTTAGAGCAGTAATTATACAGAATAATTGATAAATTTCAATTAGAAAAATTAAAATCTAATTTCTTCTTATATGTGCCAAGTCCTTTAAGAATAATTATTGCTCCACTTTTGACTATTTACTTCTTAGTCTCTGTTCTGCTATCTATTCCCACAAACTCATTCAATAGGTTCCTCACTGTCTCTCTCTGCCTCTCTTGTCTCCAGTAAGTCCTGTGAGTGTTAAACTTTCTCAACACTCTTTCCTCAGTGCATGTCTCATATAGTTCAACTTTCTGATTGTAAATATAAGTTTCCTTGTTGTTCCTATTTCCTTTAAAAGTTCCTCATTGCTTACAAGTTCTGTCCATAGTATTCTTAGCATTTGTTGGTAGAAGTCATCTCTTCTTCACCTGTGATGAAATTGCTCAGCATTTATTGTCATATAGAAGATTTGGCATTACAGCACTCTTCTCTTTGTTTTTAATGATACTTTGCATAGTATCAAGAATATATTTTTTGCTAAAATCAAGGTAATATATAAAAAAATTAAATTACCCTCCTTTCTTTTTAAATTATGCCAGTTGGTAGCACTCAGTGCATTAATAATTATTTCTTCATTTCTGATTGTCTTTAACCTGTCAAGTGGATCATATAATTATTAGCTAAATTTTGATCTAAAGTTTTCACTGCATAATGTTCAATCTATGAGAATAATATTCACCACTGAAGCCTAATGCAGAGGAAAGAGATTATTGTGAACAATAAATGCTTTTTTCATCAATAAGTTACTGATTTGTATATGTACATTGATTATTGATGCTAACTTTCCAAATCTTTGCTGCAACTAACCCTAATCAGGGATCCCTTGAGTGATAATATCTGAATCTTTGGGCCACCCTTGGCAAAAAGGTTGAAGGTGAGGGTCCAGACTAAATTTGGACCAGATATCAATGAAAGATCAAATGAAAGTGATGCAAAAATCAAATGACAGTGAAGTTATAGAACAATCAAACAATATCTCACTGTTCATATTGGAACATGAAGTTGCAAAGGAAATTTTCAGTTGTTTCACTGTAACAAGCCTGGATTTCCTATTGTCTTTGGTTTCAAGACAATGATCTTTTCTGGATAATCAAGTTCATAAAAAATCTCATTTCAAGAATCAAACTTCAAAGTTCCATCAAAATGACAAAACAAAAATATCTTTGAGGATGAAAACCAATGAAAAGTTTAGCAGAAAATTTTTAAGAACTTACAAATAAGTACCCATTTCAGAGTAAATACTACATTTAGCCAAGATGCTGTTCAGTTATAAGCACACTTTTGTTATAGCATTCATCAAAATATTAATCCCAATTTTTAACATTTACTTTGACATCTAGTACTTTTGCTTTTCTCTTAAATTAAAAAAAAAAAAAAATTAAAAAGTTCTTTAAATCCTTTTCTAAATCGATTGGAGGAGGAACATTATTATTTTGTTTATGGCTGATTTTCCAGTTCAGGAAAGATAAACATCAAGAACTCTAAAATGTAAGAAAAATTTTCTGCAAGGAAGTTATTTGAATCAAGGAAGTATATTTAACTTGATTAAATTGAGATATATCTCAAACAGATGCATAATTTTGTTAATTTTTCATAATTTATTGTGAATGCCAGATAATGTCAAGTGGTCTAATGTTTTGAAAATACTGAATATTCAACTGCATAAATGTATCAGTTGAATGTCAAAGTACTCAAAAGGAAGAACTTGAGAGATTGTTTTGGTATTTGAAAAATGCAGCTGCATTTGAATTTGCTTTCAACCATTAGGCTCATTGGGATTTTCTCATTCTAATATTCTAATATTCTAATATTCTTAAACAGTGGATCTGATCAACAACAGGTCATTTAGTGTATCTGACTCATCCATGTTTCAAAAATATTCTATGATTTCTATCTCTTCTTATTTGATCACTTTTATTTCCTTTATATGAAGTGTATATAGTGGTCTTTGCCTTTTTCTGGTTTGATTTCTTGTTTATATAAAATTCTCAAAAGGATTTGGATATTGTTAAGAGTTATTGTTCATTGCTTTATGACTGGCTGTTGGTTTCTCAAAAAAGAAATTAATTTAAAGTATAATTTTAAAACTCATAGTTCTCGTCATATTTCATATTGCAATACTTCAGTAAATGTTTTTTGATAGAACTAAAGTGTTAAATTTTATTTTCCTATGCAATTCATGAAAAATAATATATATATAATCAAAAATGTATATATACATATATTTAATGGAAAATGTATACATACCTTATAAAAATCCAATACCAATACTTTATATATACATCCTAAACCTAAACATCCTCCATCTATAATTAAGCATATACCTTTATATATCGGAAAAAGAATAAGTACAAATTCAGCAAATGAGAAAATTTTCTATGAACATATTAATTTCTATAATAAAGCTCTAAAAGATAGTGGCTACAAAAGCCCAAAACTAACTTTTATAGAAAAGGAAAATGGAAAACATAGTAAAAACAAAAGTAGAAAAATAATTTGGTATACGCCCCCATACAACCAAATGGTAAAGAACAAATTAGGACAAAAATACCTTGCATTAATCATTAAGCACTTTCCTAAAGATAGTAAACTAAGTACTTTTCAATAAAAATACATAGAATTAAGTTACAGCTGTACTGAAAATTATTAAGAAACATAATGCTAATATCTTGAATAAACACTTAGACCAAAACCAAAGAAAGTTAGACAATATAAAAATAAAAAGAGATGAAGATAAACAAAAATTATGTAACTGTAGAAATCCTCATAACTGTCCTCTACAAAATAAATGTTGCACAAAATCATTAGTATACCAATACAATATCTCATCTATTGAGAATCCTGAAAACATAAAAATTTATATAGGTTGCACAAGCCATGAGTTCAAAAAGAGGTTCAATCAACATCCAATTTCATATAGGATAAATAAATACCAAAATCAGATGTCCCTATCAAAATATTTCTGGCACTTAAAGGAAACCAATAAAAAACCTACAGTAAAATGGAAATTAATAAGGAAAGCTAGAATATGTAGGTCATTTAATAACCCATGTCCTTTGTGCATACATGAGAAACTTTATATTACTAAGCTTATAAAAAATAAAAATTTACTGAATCAAAGAAATGAAATAGCTATTCTTTGCCGACATTGTCAAAAATTTTCAATAAGTAATATTTAAAAATAAAATAAAATTAAAAAAAATAGGAGATGGTAATATACATACTTATATTTGATATGTAATAATAATTTTTAAATAATTTAAGTAATTCTATTACATTTACTTGATTTAAAAAGAAATATAGTCTATTAGAAATTAAGATTAAAAATAATATTTTAAAATTGTAGTTCAAGTCTAACCCAAATATCCCTTTTAGAAAGAATCTTTAAGTATAAAAGTACGAATTTAATGGAAAAATGTCGAAAAAATTTTGTAGTTGATAAAACAAAACAGACAACATGCTTTGAATGGATGTTAAAATTCAGTGAAAAATGCAACCCTACCCTCCCTAAACTTAACCACTTTTTGAACGTAACCCATAATTGATACAACAATAGTTAATAAAAATGAACATGCTACCACCCCTGACTGAATGATTGGATTTCTCTGTATACTTGGAAACGAAAAATTACGAATTGTATGTGCATTTAAAATTCAGTAAATTTAAAAATAAGTTATTCCAAAATTCACTTGAAGATGAAGCAGAACTAATGCTTTTGATTTAATTACATAATTAAATTTTAAAGTTTTTAGCTTCAGTTTTTGAAACATGGTAATTCCTGTGTAACGAAAAAACCATATTTTAAATCAGTTAATTTATAATATTTATGCTCTGTAAATTTACATTGAGCACTGTTTTGTAAAAATAAAAATATCAATAAGAACACCAGATTACACTGCGTGCCAAATTATTATCGAGATAACTTTTTTTCTAATATTCCAAAAACCGTCCAATCAATTCACAGAAAATTTTCACACACTGTTGATAACACTGACCTGCACAATCACTGAAATTTTCGCACTGATCTGCGCAATGTAAACAAACTGGCGCCATATTTGTTATCACCACAGTGATTTGAGCATGCCAAATTATTAGAAAAATGTAAGAATTTAGTGAAAAGATGGGCCGTAAAAGCAGTTTAAGTGATGCTGAAAAGAAAACTATCACCTCAGAAGTCTCAAAAGGTAAATCTACCCTAGAAATTTCTAAAATGATAGGGAGGTGTCATCCAAAAGTGAAAAAGTTCACCGCCGGCCCTACACAAGTACGTAAAAGGGCAGATAAAGGCAAGCCGAGGGTTATTTCACGTCGTCTCATGTCACGACTTAAACGAGAGGCCATGAAGAACCCTGGACTTACCAGTCAAGAGATTTTCAGTCACATTGGGGATCCTACTTTGTCTAAAAATACTCGGTGTTGGTATCTGAGGGAAATAGCAACAACAGTCAAACCTGTATCGAAGTCTCCATTGACGAGAAATCACATTCAAAATCAATTGAAATGAGCCGAGGACAATATGAAGATTGACTTCTCTAAAGTTTTGTTCACAGACGAAACTCGAGCAACATTTGATGGGCCAGATAGATGGTGCAAAGTCTGGGTAATGAACAGATAGAATCGCCATCAGCATTTGAGATGCCAACAAGGTGGTGGAGGCATAATGATCTGGGTTGGTATTATTGGAAAAACATTAGTGGGCCCATAGAGAGTACCAGATGGCGTCAAAATGACAGCTGATGTATACATAGCGTTTATGAAGGAGCATCTTGAACTGTGGATGAAAAGGCAAAGAGTTGCCTTCAGAAGGGCCATTGTTTTCATGCAAGATAATGCTCCCTCACATGCTGCTCACAAGACTACTGAATATTTGAAACAGTTAGGCTTCGATGGACCTTGAAAAATGAAGTGGCCAGCAAATTCTCTGGTTATGAACCCAATTGAAAACCTTTGGGGCATTATAAAGCAAAGACTGTATGCCAACGGACGATAATTCAGGAGCAACGTTGAGTTGTGGGAAGCAATTCTTGACATATCTCGCGCCATTACAGCAGATGACATCCTACAATTAACACATTCTATGGATCATCGAATTCTTCAAGTAATTTCAAAACAGGGAAAACACATTCCCTATTAATTTGTTTAAAATTGAGCCTTTCTTTGTATCTGTTATTATTTGTTTGATTATCTTATTTATTAGCTTCTTTTGATCATAAACATTCACGTGCAACATTAATAAACGTTTTGTTTGCTCAACTCTGGGAATTTTACTAAACCTTTTTAATAATTTGGCACGGTCAAATCACTGTGCTGATAACGAATATAGCGCCATTTTGTTTACATTGCACAGATCAGTACGAAAATTTCAGTGATTGCGCAGGTCAGTGTTGCCAACATTGTGTGAAAATTTTGTGTGAATTGATTGGACAGTTTTTGAAATATTAGATAATATTAGAAAAAAAGTTATCTCAATAATAATTTGGCACGCAGTGTATATATCTTACTGTTCTTTCTTTTTATTATAATATATATATATATATATATATATATATATATATATATATATATATATATGGATTGGTGTAAGTTTGTGATCTTGGGTTTTATGCTCTTTGCAATCATCAGACAAACTGATTAATTTTTAAATTTTTGATTTATTTATTTTGGAATAGTAGTAATTGTGGATTAATGCGACAATGGTAATTGTAGTGCAGTAGTAATGATGGTTTTGCGGGGAGTGGGTGATGATAACAATTGTAGCAGCAAATAGTTATGGTAAAATGGTAAAAGTGATTGTAGTAATGGTGGTGGAATGGTAATAACAATAATTATAATTATTATGATGCTAGTTTTCATTAGAAAATAATTGATGGTGTCATGGTGTCAGTGGTTTCTCTTTTAATGTTCATAGAGTCAATAGTGGTTTACATAGCAGTGTTGGTTGTTATTATTTTCCTCCATTTGGTATAAATTGTGATAATAGGTATTTGTTTTCATGTCTGCATTTAGAAATTATTTCTGATCTTATGTTTAGTAACTTTTGTTGGGTGTGGGAAATTATTTCTACCTTTTTGTGTAGGCAAAGTAGGCATTTCTTTGTAATGTTGTTGTAGGCAAGCATGTTTTTGAATATTTCTCAGCTTGGTGTAATATTTGTCTTTTAGTTACCATATGTATGTGGAAAATATAGTGTTGTTTGAGTATTTTCTGTCAAAGAATGAGAAGTTGTGGTTGTGTTTTCTTGAATGCTCCCTCAGTGGTACCGATGTAGTACATGTAGCAATGCGTGAATGTTTGTGTATGTATGTCTGCATATGCAGGAGTTGTGTCCTGATGACAATTTTTCCTCCCACTATCACAAAACACTGATATTTGCAACCATATATAAATCCAAAATTTACAAATTAATCATTTGTCTGATGATTGCAAAGAGCGTGAAACCCAGAGTCATAAACTCGCATCAATCCAACTAAATATGTTAGCTCTATCACTGATATTGAGTGCTTTCTAATAAGTACTGTGTATATGTAATATATAAATAATATATATAAAAATTGCATATATATTTATATTTATACACATTTTACATATATATATCTAAAATAATAAACACACCAACAAGATATACTTTCTTGTAAAAACAGTTTTATAATATTTATTATTCGTACATAAATTATTTGTGATTTGTTGTTTGCAGGTGATGATGCTCTTGTTGCAACATCTTTTGAGGAGGCCCAACATCTAATAAATCATTTCTCTGTATGTAAAGCCGTTGGTCTTACACTTAGCATAAAAATAACTGAAGTAGTGTACCAACCTTGTCCTACTCTGAAGCAATTCTGTGGTGAGAAACAAAAACCACCAGTCTACAAATTTCCAAAGAGACTATTGAAGTAAAAGACAAAGCCCTGAAATATGTAAAGTCTTTCAAGTATCTTGGTAGCAAAGTCATCTACAGTGGACCTTTAGATGATGAAATCATGCATTGAACTGCTAAGGCTACCAGTGCTTTTGGCAAACTTTGTCATTACTTGTGGAATGAGCAGGGTATTCGACTGGATACGAAAATTTGGATTTACAGTTGTACTTGGCATCCTTTTGTATGGCTCAGAGTCATGGACTCCATACAGGTACCATATATGCCAGCTGCATGTTTTCCATAAAAGCTGTCTGTGGAGTTGAAGGTTAACATCTAACATAAACCTGTTTAACAAGTGTAATATTGGAGGAATTGAGACTTTTATCATACTGTCTCATTTACCAAGATCCTAATGTACAGGGAATTAGATCAGGGCTACAGGAATGTAGGATACCCATGGTTAAGATACAAAGACAAGCTGAAGAGCAACTTGTCAGCTATCAATATAGCTCTTAACATAGTGGGTAGAATGGAGATCAACATGTTTAGGTGGACTCTGAATTTAGGCTATTTACATTATTCGGACTTTTGTCCTCATCTTTGTCGCCATGTTTATCACAGCATTTCAGTCGTTGTACGCTCCAGCCTTATTCAGGTGGTTGAAATGTCGAACTGAACACTTTATTTTGCTCACTGGGGTAGACTGTTCTAGTTCATTGTCATATATCGATTCGATGTATGTCTGACAACTTAAGTAGCCCCGCTAGTAATTTACAAAAGAGGCCACATTGGGGATTGTGGGATGAGATCACTGTTAGATTGCTTGACCTTTTAGATCTTGCTCTTGCTCTTGCTTCTTGAAGACAATTCAGACTAGTATCTGTCTATATTTCTGAGAAGAGGTATTATGTACACTATTTACATTATTCGGACTATTGTCCTCATATTTGTCGTCATATTTATTACAACGTTTCAGCCCTTCAGTATCTGTCTATATTTCTGAGATGAGGTATTATGTACACTATTTACATTATTCAAACTATTGTCCTCATCTTTGTCGTCATGTTTATCACAACTTTTCGGTTTGAAATGTCGAACTGAACCCTTTATTTCGCTCAGGATTAAGATGAGATCATAGACAAAGAACACCATTGGAAAATTCATAAACTTAAGGAATCAGCACATATGCTAGGCCACAAAAATCTCCTGAGCCGACCAAGCATAGAAATGAATACAATATGGGAACCAGTAATAAGGAGTGCCACAGAAAATTGCCAGAAAAAAGTGATGATAACAACAAAAATTGCAATATGAGCTTGGGTAAAAACATGATGATAACAGCAAAAATTGCAATATGAGCACTGGTAAAAAATGGTTCCTGAAGACATTAGGTTTATAATATTATTATATTATTATAATTTATTATATTATAATACCCAGAAATTCATACACAGGACACATGGCACAGTGGAGAAAGGCATTAGAGTGACAGGACCCAAAGAGTGTGAGTTCAATAGCTGGTTAAGGCGGTGGAGAACTTTGAGTGGGGAATTAACAGAAGATAACTGATAACTGACATCCATAATACATGGCACGTGGAACTAGAACAGTCTACCCCAGTGAGCGAAATAAAGGGTTCAGTTCAACATTCCAACCACCTGAAGAAGGCCAGAGCATACAACAGCAGAAACGTTGTGATAAACATGGCGACAAAGGTGAGGACAATAGTTTGAATAATGCAAATAGTGTACATAATACCTCATCTCAAAAATATAAACAGATACTAGTCTGAATTGTCTTCAAGAAGCAAGAGCAAGATCTAAAAGGTCAGTCAATCTAACAGTGATCTCATCCCACAATTCCCAATGCGGCCTCCTTTGTAAATCATTAGTGGGGCTTAAGTGTCACTTAAGATTATTTCATAACTTCATGGTTAAGTTGTCAGATCCTTATACATCGAATATATATATAACAATGAGTGAATAAATGACAAGATGAGAAACTATGTTATGATACGTTTTGTTCAGAAATGTACATCTTCAGATAAATAACTGCATTATTGATGGAAGTGATACTACCTACAAAAATGGAAATGTAACCAAGTTTAGATGAAAATATCATATATACAAAGATGCTCAACATTCAAATGTCAACACTTGATGCATTAACATTTTTAACTTAGTACGAATATCTGAATAACCACAAAATATTAAAGAAAATGGAAACAAAAAGAAGACATATTTAGAATCAGAAAGAGAGAGTTTCTAGAGCACATAATGAGGAAAGAAACATTGGAGAATGTAATACTCACAAAGCAAGAAGGATAGAATGAAACAGCAAATAACCCAGCTAAAAAGCTTGTGTAAATGGCTGACAGAACAGGGATTAAGAGTGATAACAAAAATATAAAATTTACTAAGAGTTACAAAGGACAGGAAGCTGTGGAGAACCATGATTGCTGACATCATGAAAGAACACACAGTACATAGAAGAAACCTATCCCATTCAGTTTTTATCACTTTTATGTTTAAATATCCCACATTGTATTAATACTACTTTTATGAGAAAATGTTACATGATCGTGCACTTAACTTTATTCTAGAGGATTTTGAAATTAGTGCATTTTCCATACATTTTCATCTTATACATGCATGCTTATCAAATTTTCTTTTTGCAAGATAAACAAATATCAGGTACCATAGCCATACTAATATTTGCAGAGACAATCTTCAAATAAAATTCATATTACATATACTACTCACTAGTATTTCATCTCCAGTGTATAAAATAAAACCAGAGAGAAATAATTTTTACAAAACTACAGATGAGCGACATTGAACTTAGCCATTTGTAGAAATGTGTAAAGATATATATTAAAACAAACCACATGACTGCAAAAGTTATATAATTTTAGATATCATAAGCTGTTTGCTGAATGACCCCTACTGAGTGATCTACAGAGAGCAAAGAAAAACAAAAAAAATATCACTTCTTGGATAGGAACTTATGTAAAAAGAGTAAGCATAATTAAAGAAAAACTCTATAGCCACATGTCAATAAACTCAGTGTTTGAAGCCTGTTAAATATTGAAATTACTTTCAAGAAAGCAATTTTCTGGAAGAATAATTAACACACTAGCCTTCTTCAGATATGCAATAATTATGATTTGGGTTTTTGTTTTGCATTGTATTATGGTTCAAATAATACTGATTCCTTTTTTCTGAAAAATTGATAAATTTATAAGCCTTCAACATTGAATATATTTTATTATTTTGAAAAGGGTCTGTAACATTCCAAGTTTTGTTTGAACATATGAACTCCATTTTTGTGTTGCTGATGTTAATTAAAGCATTGAGATTGGTGCATTTTACAATCTTTTTCTGGTGTATCATCTATAAACGAAGGAGAGGGCAAACAGGCCATGTCAGCTAATATACCAATTGCCACTGTTCACTTTTTTTCATAGTAAAATTCACCTAATATAAGGTTTGAGAGCCACTTAAGGTAGAGGGTTGCTATTAAAATGATAATGATGAATGAGGTGTGTAATATGAATTAAAGAGGAGGTGGTAGGAAGTAAAGATTATGAGGAGAGATCACAATTGAACCTTGAGTTGAAGAGATCAAAATCTAAATTTTCAATGAAGCAACATGAGAGTCTGTTCCACAAAGCAGAAGTTCTTGTGAGTGGAGAAGCTGAGTGGAACTTGCTTTTTATATTTGGAATAAATGGAGGAAATGAGAGCAAAATTCAACTCATGGGAATAGCATAAAATGTCTTTGATGTAAAGATCTGAACTGGTGGAACTAAAGAATGGAATATATCTGAACATTTACCATGAAAATAGGATATTAGCCAAAATTCTCTATCCATCATATCTTCATATATAAAATGTTGTCTTTCCTTACAGATTATATACCTGAAGAAAGCTGAATAAATCAACCAAAATGTAATTACAACATCAGCAATTCAACATTAAAAAATTTCCAGTTAAAATCTAATTTTAAAAATGGTTTTATATATGCATAGCTCTTGCTGCAAGAAACAATATTTGGAAATCAACATTTCTATTGCAAACAAAATTCTTCTTTTGTGACTATTTTAAAATTTAGGTAGAGAGACAAATTCTTGTCTATTCTTGTGTAGCTAATAATGATAATAATAATTGAATATCATAAGAATTAAATAATAACGATAATAACAATTTAATAATAACATGGTTTGGACAGTGATGGTGAAAGTGGTGGCAAGATAATGATGTCAAACCAGAACCACAAGCAAAACCCTTGGGATAAAATGACAGAAATGCCAATGTCAGTGCAAGCTACAATGTTATCGATCATCCCATTAATGAGAACACTGTTAATGAAATCTAGAATGAAGGAAGAAAGCCATATCACAGCTTGCTTACCTCTCTCTCTCTCTCTCTCTCTCTCTCATCCTCTTCTTCCTTATTATTGGCATTGCTCATCCTTCGATTCCATACAAGAGAATTTCATTACTCAATATTTATATCATGAATATTATGACAGCCCACCTCATTCATGCTCACCCATTCGTTCATTTTCTAGAGACAGCTAACAATCTTGCAAAAGCATTAATAAGGCTGAGATTCATATTTTTGCTTCATTTGGAGAATTGCCAATTCCTAATTGACAAACTCAAATTAAATTGAAGAAAATAAAAGAAACAACACATACACAATTTTTTTTAAAATACATTTTTGTAAAACTAAAAGCAAACTCAAGTTGAACTGCCAGACATTAATTCTTGTTTAATTTATTTAATAAAAATACACTTTGAAAATAGTGGATTATGAACAGCAAATGAAGGGGAGGTGCCAAAGAGAAGCAAATATATGGGGCAAAGGTCTTTCTGTCCTTTCAGGAGAGGTGGAGGCAAATGGCAGTGGAGTTATGTGTGACAGTTGGGAACATATCTATGCCATGAAGTGACAAGAAACAGTTGATTGTCTCCATCATCTGTGACAACTATTATCAATCACCTTGCTTTTGATTTATTTTTCATAAGGTTTACAAACCTAGCCATTGAAATAGCAGTGTTTACCAATATCCTGATGAAGCCAACATGCAAGATTTTCTAAAAGAGAAACTTCATAAAAAACCTAATTGAAGATTCTGTTTTTCTCATCAACTAAAATTTCCTAAGTTATTTGAATTTTGAAAGTATTCACATTATTAACTTTTGACTAGTTTGTTTCATTTTCTTGTCATTTTTTTTATTTTAATGTTCTATGCATTCTTAGTAAATAGTATGAAATCAGACTAAAGAAGTAGCCTCCAATGAGACTTGAACTTGCATCCCCTATCTTGGTGCCAGATTTAACCAGATTCAATATTAGGCAGGGCTCAAATCTGTTGTCATACTGGAACTTTTACTTCTTATTCTTTACGCCATATTTTGTTTGTTCACTACCTCGTAATAGTGAGTGGAGTAGAAATAGTAAAACTGGTGAGTGTATCAACAGAGAACAGTGATAAAAAAGCAATAATAAGATGAAGAAAATTAGTAATCAAACTGAATTTCCTTGACTTGAAAATTGTGAGAATCAGCTTATATGTTCTTGTGCAATCTATATAATAAATGCAAATGTCAGTGTGTAACACTTTTTCAACTTTACTCCAAGAGGCCATAACCCAACATATCATACAATTTTGGAATTAAGCTAACTCCATGAGAAAATTAAAAACATTCCATACTGGATCCCAACCCACAATCCTGAAATTTTGAATTCCCAAGTTTTCATTACTGCGATTGTTTTCAGCAAATTTTTTGCAATAACAACTTTTATAACTTGGAAATAAATTTGGGAATAATCAAAATTAATTGCAAAATCCATCAAAAGTCACCCATGAAATAAAAATAATTGGTTGTATGGACAGTAAGAACCTACGTACATTGAATTGTCTTTAAATTAAGTGGCGACAGAAGAATTATCATTGAACTTTTAAAAGGTAAGCTTAAATATTAATGCAATACTGAGAAGCAGGAATCAATTTTGAGTTTTTTGTAGTTTATTGTTGCCTGTCATATTTACTCCTCCCTACCTATAGTGATGAAGGCCCAATTAAGAGTCCTCCACAGGGGCTAGCTTAAATGCTGCCCAATGGGATAGCTTTTAAGCTAGTATTAAATAAATAAAGTAGTGTTGGCTGATGGCTAAAACTAGAGAAAACAGAGTTGTGATATCAAAATCTTATTGTTGGGTGTAAATAGATTTCACTCCTGTCAAATAGAAATAGAAATAAGGAGTTTGCAGTTGAAACTAAAAAAAACAAGTTAATGAGAATCAGCAATCAATGGACAGCCATCAGAAATATCTGTAAAAAAGAAATATCATTGTACATATTATTTGGACACCTGAACCCTTTTTTCTTTAATGCTACATCTCAATATATAGACAATTGTGGAATCAATATGTTACTACATCCCTTTTTAGTAGATTTGATATTAAAACATTTTGACAAATGCAATTCACTGAAAGAATAATTAACCCACTTGCCTTCTTCAAATATACAATGATTATGAAAAATAACATTCTGATAAATTTATTCTTTAGCTCTTGACACAAGTGTGTATTCAATGAGAATAAAAACTGAAGGAAACTATTTCTTCATGAAAAAAAAAACAAAAAAATTAACATCAACTGTACAAAAAAGGTGTTCAATTGTCCACAAATACTTGGCCAAAAGTGGAGGGGGGGTGACATCCAAAATTTTGTAATAACAACAACAAAGATGAGGACAATATTCTGAGTGTAAATAATGTAAATAATGATAACTCCTCATCCCAGAAATTCAGACAAAAATTACTTGATTTTTAATATTTATCTATTCATTCATTTATCTACCTTCACCTTTTTAGAATAAGTCTTTGAGGAAGAAACCTCTTACAAACTCTTAAATGAAATGTCAATCCTTTGAAACACAGTTCTTCCTATTAGAGTAATAAAAAGAATTAACAGGAAACTTCTGTTCTTAGCAGTGAGAGAAAATAGGTTTTTAAAAAGTAAATGATTTTGATGTTCTTTTAAAAGAATAATGTTAAATCTAAGACCTTTCATTTCATTGTTTTCCTCTGGTGCTCCTGTGATGCTGTGCACCTGATTTATATATTTTAATGTTCTGAAGCCTTTAGTGAGGAATAGTCATAAATTTTATATTTGACAAGAAAGTCACTTCATTCAGTGAAGAAATGTAACTATATTTAAACGGAGAAACATTTTTTTAAATAATACAAGGAGCTACTGAAAAATTCTCATTTGATTAAGAAGCCTTTCCAAAAATTAAAAAAAAAAATTTTGTTGTGATATGTGCCTGGCCAAGAATTTTTCAACATGCACTTATGTATACACATATATATTATTAATATTCTAGGAAGAATTAAGATTAAACAAACAAAGTAAAAAAAACAGCAGGAAACAATACTTCCTTTAACTACCAGATATTCTCATATAGCTACTATAGAAAATGTGTCTGTCCTGTGCTGGTCTCACAGACTATCAACAAACCTGCAGTAGACATGGGATGGAAGACCTCCTTAAATTTTTATTCACAAATACATGGCAGATATATATTATACAAACTGCTGTTAGAAAGTTCAAGGACTGCATGTGTTTTGATTGTACTCTGTGCATATAGCTAATACTCAATGGTACTCAGCTTATTGAATTCATCTGTAAATAGCCTTCATGATATCTAGTTGTGTTTGGTTATTATATAGAATTTTGTAATATGTTGAAATGGCTCTGCAAACTTTACAAAGGCCAACAAATTGAATCAATGCATTCTATTGATTTTTAATTAAAATTTCTTCAACCGTTTTCAATAGCAGGAAGCTACACTCCCAAAGACTTTTTAAAGAAATTGGTTATCTTTTGTCTTAAAATTCAGTAAATTTTTAAAACATTTTGTTATTCAAAGCAAGTCTTTGGAGAAAAATATATATAAAACCTTAAAAATTAATTTCTGTATTCCAGTATTCATAGAAAGAATTTTTAACTAAACTTTTTCAAACACATACTCTTGATTTCATATATAATTGTCTGGTACATCAACATCTACAAGAGACATGTACCTTTCCCTTTGTTTACTTTTTCATGGATTACTGCTTTTGTTGACTTTTAAAAACCTGTTTCATAGACAGATATTTTCCAACTCACATTCTTCAAAGCGTATTATTATTTAACATTCTACAGAAGAAAAACATTAAGTTTCTTAATTATTACTGGCTCAATTCACAAATATGTTTCAGAACCCCTGATTAGATCCAAGAACTAATTCAATTAATTCTTAATAGTACCTTTAAAATACAATAGGTTTATTTCATATACAAGGCATTACTCCAAAATTCTGAGGATTTAAACAGTCTGCACAAACTAAATATAGTAGGAACTTTTGCCATTACCTCTTGTGAGCAGTACACCCCATGAAATGACCATGGACTACATAGAAGAAGACAGAGAGGACTAGGTGTTAGGGTAAGTATTTTTTGGTATATCCAACACTGTCTGAACTCCAAATCGTTTATTTGTATAAAGATATTAATATGACATTTCTGCTAATCCATTCTTCAGCCTTCATATCCAGGAAAAAAGAAACCTCTAACTCCAAAACAACAACAGACTGGTTTATTTTCAATTTAGACTGGTGATATCAAACTATTCCAATTGGGGGTGGGGTGGTGGAAGCTCCCTAACAAAAACTTTTCTAAGTTCATCAAATTCGCTATTTCCCAAGGCATTTTATACACTAGGGATGTTATTGGGGTGAACTATTTAATGTAACAATCAAAATTGCAGAAACTTTTTCCTCCACCATGGTCACTTCAAAATCAAATATCTTACAAAAGACACTGGACATTACAGACATCCTGAAAAAAAGGAAGGCTCCAGATTGGGTGGAGTGCCATAAAGTAGAAGATGACAATGATTAGCCGAGTCATGACAAGGGTGTTGGCTAAAAGGGATGAGAAACAAACTAAAACTTATCTTCACTCTTGATCTATGAAACTAAAGTGACATCTGGTCATGTTCATTAAGTTTTTTATTTCATTAGATCTGGCTATCTTCTTTCTATTCTGTCATATTTGTCCTCAGAGTTTCCATTGTTATTTCCAACATTAAATATCTGCAACAGCCTCCACCCAACTATGCCCTCTAAAATTTACTGGTGCAGAGGAAATGATTGCAAATAAATCCTTGTCATGAAGGGTTTCTTTCACCTGAGGACAGTGACAACAAAACAATAATACTCTTCCATCACAGTCTTTATTTTGTGGCATGCATTCAGCAGTCTTTCTCAGATGCTACTTCAATATCACTGTTTTAAATCTACTATCGACATACAGTCAAACAGAAAATAAATTCTATATGCTTGGTTTTATTTCAAAATAAAACTACTGCATTCAAACAACGATAGTTTTGAATTTATATATTGGCTAATTCTCCAGTTCAACTCTTCATTTCGTACACGTTTTTAAACTTTATTAAGTAGAGTAATACTAATTTTATTAATCAGTAAATTCATGATATATATATCTACATACACACACACACACACACACACGCACATATATATATATATATATATATATATATATATATATATATATATATAGAGAGAGAGAGAGAGAGAGAGAGATGTGTGTGTGTGTGTGTAAACTTTCAAATATAAATAAAATATATCTGTAAAGACAATATAAATAAAAGAGAAAACAAATTCTTTTCTTTACTTCATCAGAGTAATGTGGAAAAGAAATTTTGTTAAATTTACAAATTTTAAAACTAGATATTTTCCCTCAACATTTTAATTCTGTATAAAAATATAAATTACAAAATAAAATCTTCCCATTTACCCTGATAAAGTTCCTCGGGAGACAAATTTTTTCTTTTGTCTTTTATATATATATATATATATATATATATATATATATATATATATATAATCCACTAATGCTCAACATTCCATTTTTGAGATGGTGGACATTAATAGGTTATATAAGCAGAAACCCCAAATTAATACTAGATCTTTATTACTGGATTTTATGGGTGACATGAATCACACACACACATATATATATATATATATTTTTTAAAATAAAAACCAGTAGCCCCCATAAAATATATGGACTGCATCAGCATTGCGTTATCTGATATTTTTATTAAAATTTAAATTATGTAATGGTCAGTCTCTACTCAGCACCTGAAGATTGCATTGTGCATGAAATTCAGAGTTGTGCTACAGGTGAGGAATAATATGTATATTTATTAATATATACTTAATAGCTTTGTTATATTACCTTGAGCACTATTTTATTAGCACCAGCACTCAATGTGTAATATCTTATATTCATGTGTGTGTGTGTTTGGGTTGAGTGATAAATAAGATCTTTTATCCTACAAAGCAAGTTTTATACAAATAGAAAGAATGAAATTTGTTTAAAAATGAGGTGAATATATTTCTTTTCACAATTACAAATTGATTTTTCAATGTAATTACTATTTAGTGTTGCACATTTTTTTTAAATTTTGTATCAATTTTTTCATTCCATCGATAAAGGAAGTTAAATTATTTTTTATCTTACTCCACCCAGCAAATTCTATTTCAGCATTGAGTGAAAAATCTTCACCTTTTAGTGCCTCTTTCAATTTCAGGGACAACCAAAAATCTGATGGTAACAAATCAGGATGGTATAAGATGGAGTGCACAAGAATTGGAAGTTTCAGATTTCCCATCATTTGTGCCATTTGGTGAGTCTTGTGTTGTCACAATCCAAAACAAAAAAAAGTTCCCCTTTCAAGCCTTGTCCAGTGGACTTGTTTGATTTCGCACACTGTTTTATAGTACCTTACTGAATTAACAATCATGCCTTTTGGTAGAAATTCCATGTGAATGACTCCTTGCTTGCTGCTTTATATGTACTGAGATATAGTACTTATGACTAATGAACACTATTACTATTACAGTGAACTAAGCACATTTCAGTACAACTGTATACTACAGAACATGTGTTCAGACATGTTTTCTATTTTTACTGTTAATGGTACCACATGATAGGAGACCTTATTTATCTATCAACTCATCTATATAAATAAATTCTATATTCCTTACAGTATCAATAGATATACTTAAAACCTAACTCCATAAACTGTAATATTAAATACAAGAACTGCTTATGCTAGATTTTAATTTGCATCATTAAACTGTCCATGTATATATATATATATATATATATATATATATATATATATATATATATGTGTGTGTGTGTGTGTGTGTGTGTGTGTGTGTGTGTGTATAAACACTGACAGAGTAAATATTATTATTTATTTACTTTAACTAAACTGCGGTGTTGATTGATTATTTTCAACCAACATGGATATCTTTAGTCTTTTCTTTTACTGAATTTTTTTCCCCTGATATCAGTTTGTTCAAATATATTTTTATTTACAAATTGTATTATCCAGGGTTTTTTCACACCACCAGAGTATAGGTATTAAAATAATACATAATAATTTTAGCTCTAGTTAATTCTGTTGAGCACCTTTTTAAGTTTTATATGTAATGGAACAGTCACACATTCCCTATTCATTTAAAAACATCCCAGTACCTGATAAACACCAATATCAACTAACACTATTTAAAAAAATTGAATCTTGTATCTCTAATATGAGATGGAAGTCATAATTTTTTTTAACAAATAACTCCCAAAATTATTTCCAGGACATACAAGAATCTTATGGATTAAAAACTAATGCCTCCTCCCTTAAAGAATTAGATGCTTTTGAGTTCAATTTAATCAGACTCATTAAGTCTATAAAATATAGAAATATTAAAAATACCATGCAACAGAATATTAAGAGTGATCTAAAAGATATTGAGGGGACCAACAAAATATTTGTTAAAGTGGATAAATCTGATTACTTATACAAGACGAGTCCTAATCAATATAAACACAAAAACGTAATCAAATATTATAAAAAGGCTCCACCTAACTTAGAAGCTGAGCTTAAACAAGGAAGCAGGAATACTAGCTCGCAAATTTCAAATAGAAAATAGAGTAGAAAAATTCAATATTAAAAACTGTTTTATAACTTTAAAGATCATAAAAATGACTTTCATAGTAACCCGGCATGCAGAGTGATCAATCTAATTAAAACATAAATGGGGAAAATTAGTAAAGTCATTTAACAAAAGGCATTTCTCGTACATTTAGGATAGCCTTAAATATAAATCAGTGGCATAGTGCCAATGATTGTATTAAGTGATTTAAGAATTACAATAAAAACAAGAAATGCTCTTTTGTAAAATATGATATTAAAGAGTTTTATCTGTCAATTAGAGAAAAAACTGTGAAGGAATCATTAGAGCTAACCAGGGAATATATGTCAATACCAGAAGATAAAATTAAAGTTATTACACATTGCCATAAATCTTTATTGTACTATAATTAGGCATCATGGATTAAAAAGGGAACTAGTGACAATTTCGACAACCCTATGGGGGCATATGACGGAGCAGAGTTATGTGAATTAGGGTGTTTGCTGTTGAATAACCTAAACAAAATTATTGACCCCAGCAACCAAAGTCCTTACCTGGATGATGAATTAATAATTGTTGATAATTGTACCTCTAGAAAAGGTGACATTATCCAGAAAAAATTACATTGGTTGTTTAATAAGTTTGGATTTAACTTGGATGTCTAAACCAATTTTAAAATCACTGATTATTTAGAAACATTACACTTAACTTCTGCAACGGTACTGTATCCCCTTTCAGGAAAAAGCAACCAATGTCACTGTTATATTGATATAGGTTCTAATCACCCTAAATAAGTTTTTAAACACATCCCCAATGGTGTTATATTTAGGTTATCCACCAATTCATCTAATGTTATCATCTTTAACCAAAGCAAATATCATTACAAGATGGCCTTAAAAAATAGTGGCTATAAAACCAAGCTTGTCTCTATAAACTCAAATGAAACTTCTAATGTACGTAATAGGGGGGAAATAGTGCTAGGAAAATCTTATGTTTCACACTACCATACAATTTAGCTGTAGCCCCTAAACTATGGAAGGTATTCTTTTGAATATTAAAAACAGAACTTTTCCCTGTCAAACAACTTGTATAAAATTTTAACAAAAACACTGTTAAGTTGAGTTATAGTTGTATGCCCAATGTGGCTAATTGGATTAATAAATACTAAAAAGATAAAAAATAAGCAATATATCAATTCCCCCAAATGTAACTGCATCAACAAAGCTACTTGCCCCCTTAAGGGCAAATGTCAACATGAACATGTAGTATATATAGCAGTACAGGTATAGTTAGAGGCATGTAGCAATAAACCTAACAATCGTCATAATGATAAAAAAAGATTCAACCCAGGGACCATTTAAAAAAAGATATAACCATAAATGTATTTTCACACATGAGACATATATACATAGAACTAGTTTATCTAATCACGAGTGGAAAATTAAAAAAAGAAGTTGAACCCATACTAAAATAGTAAATAATAAAAAAAATTCCGCAAATATAGGGCAGGTGGTAGGTATTGCCTCCTATGCATGGAGGAAAAATTAGCCACAGCCACTTATAATAACCCCAACATGTTACTTAACCATAGATCAGAAATTCTCAATGGGTATAGACACAAAAAAAACCTGAATTACTTGAATAAAAGTTTAGTAGTTGATTTCCTTTTTTTTTTTTTTTTTTTTTTTTTTTGATTCAGGTGGCCATCTTTTCAATAATAATAGCTTTGGTCTACCCTTTGTTTTCTTTGTCTTGTTCTTGTTTTGCTTTTATGCTCATTTTATTATTTTCCTGTGGTTGTTTTTACCAATAAAATATCACTTATACCTACCCACTTTCCCTTTCTTCAACTTAAGGCCCAGTGCTGCTGCTCCTAAGGGTTCTGGTGTCTTTGCTGTCAATCTGAATTCCTTAAGATGATCAACCACTTCTTCCATTGATACCTTTGTTACATCCATCATGATGTCATCAATGTACAATTCAGTGGTTTCTTTTGTCATATTGTCCTTCATCAGCACAGTTTTTAGGACCACTGCCATAATTTTCAGTGCAGCATTGAGTCTGAACCCCAACCAAGTCAGGCAGTAAATTTCCCCTTATAGTTCAACAACTAGTAGTGCCATAGTTTCTCTGCAGCATGTAACTGCAGGTAGGCAGACTTTAGGTCCATGATCATAGTTCCTACCATCAACTGCTTTTGCTTTCTCATCTTTTCCTCATACACATTGATTATGTCACTCCCGAAAGCTTAATACTGGCCTGACTTTTCATTTTGTAGCTTGGACCAATGCTATCAATAGTAATACTCCTTTCACTTCATCCTTCCACAGCAAGAGAATACTCTCAATAATCCATATTTCTACCTCCTTCTCAACCTCTACTCTTTTTTCTTCTTTCAAGGAATTCTTGTTGTACTCCACTTTATTTTTTAATCCTGGAGACTCTCCTATCCAATTCCATTCCACAGTCCATTTCTTTCCATCGAATTCTGCTGTGAAGTCCTTGTCTTCAATTTTGAAAGGGTTCAGAACTTGGGCAGTTGCGGCACAGTGTACCTCTCCAAACCTGACCTCACCATTTTTTTTTTTTTTTTTTTTACAGTGACACCTCCCAGCTTATTGATCATGTCTATTCCTACAATCAATGATGCAATTGACAATAATTGCCTCCATTTTTATCCTTGTTCCACCTACTTTCATCTACACCTGCCAGGTTCCTTTACATTTTACTTCATTTCCGTCAACTGCTTTCACAGTGCCACTCCTTCTCTATCCACTCACAAGCTTAGGATTAAGTAAAGTGGTTGTGCAGCTGCTATCACACTACCCACTGACATTTCTATGATTGGTAGAGGTCACTACTGTATCTTCATTCTGTTGACTGGGTAGCCACTGGCACAGAAGCTCCCCCTTGCTCATTTCCTTGACATAGAGGGCAATACCTCACAATATGCCACAATCTCTCACAACTGTCACTCAGTGGCTCCTTACAGCCTCTAATTAGAAGCTCAATGATTCCAAATGACTTTTGTTTTCTTTTGCTCTTGTGCTTTGTGCAATCTCTGTCACTATTCTGGGCTCCCAAAGTCTTTTGCAGACCAAGAGCCTTGCAGTTGGTATTATTTTTCTATACTTTCTACACCAGATACGTTGTCTGGGAAGCCTGTCACAAAAGTTAGTTTCACCATCTGATCCAGTCCTCTTCCTAGATATCGTGCCAACTACGCTGCCAACCTTTTAATATTATTGGGGTAGATGTCCACTAATTCCCCAGTTCATTTCACTCACTTGAGCTTTTCATAAGCTTCAAAAGGGCCCTTCAGTGAACATTTTCTTTAGTCCGTTCTTTATCATGTTCCTCATCACTCATTTCAGGATAAAGGGCAAATACATCTCCTTGCAGAAAAAGTGGAAGGAAACTAGCAAGGTTTGGAACTTTTTGAAGTTTGGTGACCAATTTCACTTTCTTTATCCATGCAATTATATCACCTTCTCCACTAAATGGTGGTATCACATCTCTATCCAATCTCATTATTCCAGACTCCATATTGTTGAAATAGCTTATGATTCAAAAAATTTAAAAAAAACGTTATCCTAGAATCAGAATTGTCTTGTCCTTCTCTTAAATCTTGTTCCTTCTTGCAACATTTCTCATGAAACAAACAAGAAAAAATGCTGACTCCTATTTTCAAAAGAGCTTCCCATAATTCTCTCTTCACGCAATATCTTTCTAGAAAAGAAATTCCCCCCACGACCAAGAGGTAAGAGACATTCCATTCTCTTTTCTTAATTCAAACTAAACTACTTTAATGCCATTTCCTGATAGGCAATAACCTAAAAAAGAGGATAGTTTTTCTTCAGCATTTATTAACTGCCTCACAGCCTGATACTTTAGAGAATTTAATCTTATAAACAATTTGGTTTTTCTAAAAACAGTAAATTATAGAATATTTGCAAATTTTAGCAAATTTCAATATTTCCTTACCTATACTTTTCTAATTAAATGCATAAATGTCAGTTTAATTAAATTTTTACTTTTTATTTTGTACAATGATAAGAAGACTGGTAACTTTTTTTTTAATGCCATGTCAGTTCAGGATGTAGGCAATTATGTCTTACCACAGATAATCTTTATTATCTGTGAATTAGCATGGACTCTTAAGAAAAAGAATGAAGTAGTTTCCTGTTGCCTTCTTCACAATTTTGAATTCAAAGTTTTCTTTCTCCAAAACAAGCTGCTACGGAATGCAAATGAGCCTACTCTCCTGCTATTTAAACCATAGCTTGGAATAGGGGGGAGATGAATTCATGCCCCTTTCTTCTTTGTGCAAAAAGGAATGTAACAGACATGGAGGGAATCTGAACTCATTACAAATTAATAATAAAGTTCAGAATTAAAATCTTAAGATCAGCATTTAGTTAACTCACTTAGCCTATTTATTTATTTATTTTTAATGCCATCTCTCTTCAGGATGTAGAGGATCATGGATCTCCACAGATTCCTTTTCATTATTATCCGTGAATTGCTGCAAATGACTTCTTGTGAAGGATAATGCAGTGGTTTTCCATTAGCTTCTCTATGGATTTGAATTCAGAGTTGTCTTTCTGGTAAGGCTAAAGATCCCAGTCTACTCTGCTATTTAACCTATAGCTGGGAGAAGAAGATGTATTTATGCCTTCCCCAAAGGTATTTTGGTGTGAAAGGGAACACACAGGAGAGTAAGTTATGGAATTGAAACTTTGTTTGCCAATTCCAATGTGAACAATAATTGTTACCACTAACTACACATCCCAGACTGATAGGACACTATTCAAAATTCTTGCCAAAAAAGACACTATCTCCCTTACTCAAAATTATTAAGTAAACATTCTTGCTGCTACTAATCCAAGATTAATAATACAAAATGTATAATCCTATTTCAACAAATTGATACATTCGAAAAATGGATTTATCTATGAATACAGTCTACACTTCAATCCTAATGCATTAGTGAAAAACTATCAGAACTGAATATTTTTATCAATTCCAATATTGCCATTCTCGCATTTAAAAGGTGACATTAGATGCTAGACGTTTAAAGAAACAGTTGTTCACACTGATGAAAATGGGGAAATGCAGTTCAGATCATGATATATTTTTAGCAGAGGACGATAAAGAATCTATGGGGCTATTCCTAGTTTATATGAAAAGCTATAGAAATAAACCAGACCATGAATCGTGACTCATATGAATAGTTGGTCATAGTAATACTATCCATTAACACAGAGAAAATGTTGCAATCGAAAAAAAGGACTAAAGAAACAAAAATGTTTGCAACATAAAAAAAAAAAAGCTACGGTGCATCAACTGAAGAATGGGAAAAAATTAAAAGCAACTTATACAACAATGTGAAAGAAATTGAAATTTTATCGCTTTTCAGTTGGAGAATTTAATATAATAAAAATGCAATTAGTGTTATTCAGTCAATATCTATGAAACATTCTTATCAATCTGTCATCTTGAAACAGATGATACAAGTAATTTTCTTTTCATCCTTTTTTGCTCTTTTTATCAAAAGATATTAAAATAGTTTTACTTTACTCAATGAAAAAAATAACTGCTCATATGTCTCCTGTCTCTGTTTCTTTGTCCTAAACTTCAAAGCTGTTGTACACAGTAAATTGAATCTCTTAAATAAAAATCTATTGATCATTTCTGACAGGGTAAACAAAATTATTATTTAACGTTTCTACAATTGCAACTCAATTCTTTGGCTAAAGTTAGTTTTGTCTTTAGCCTCCAATTCTGATTTGTAATTTAATTGTGAGAAGACGTGTTTAAATCTGTAAGGGTTAAATTTAATAAAGCCATGCTTCTAATCTGCATCAACTTGTCACCAAATACTTGTTAGCACTGAAATGCAAATATACACCTCTTTAATTATACATCAATCATAAAATGAGAAGAGGAGATACAAGGTGATTTCAGAAAGTATCCAGCCACATAGCTTGAGAACCAGCTGAGAAAGACATTGTGAAGAAACCTTACTGATCATGCATTAGCAGACACTCTACCATAAGGTTATTCAGTTGCCAGTGAAATAGAGTGAACTTCTGTATTGTGTTGTCACTGCATTCATAATAACTAAACAAATAAATCAGTAAGTATACATTGTTCGTCTGTGGAAATTATTAAATCAATTAAGAACACTATTTACATTATTTACATTCAAATTAATGTTTTTGTTGTTATTATCACAATATTTCAGTCATTGTGGCCCTTTGGCCATCTGCAGATATCAATTGATCTGAGTAAGCTTGAATGTTGTGATAATAACAAAAATGAGAAAATTGGTCTAAATGTAAATATTGATAACTCCTCATCCAAGAAACTGAAACAAATTAAGAAAACTTTAAAAATGAGTGAAGCTCAGATAAAATTTTGGGGCTGATGCTTCAAACATTGTTAGAAATCCATAGAAAGCAAAATAGACAGTGTGAAAGGCCTTCAACAAGCAGAATACTCAAAAAGAGTTGAATGTAGACAGGTTGCAATCAAATAAGAAAATCTGGTGATTTCATGGATTTGAATGGGTCAACTATCCATTCTTCACAATTCATACAGTACTTTTGGCAATGCATCACCCCCTCCTACAGTTCTCATTTGGCTCTCTGTGACTTCTGGGTTTTTTTTTTCAAATTCAAAATTTTCAGACTTTGAATGGAATTAAGGAGAATGTGATGAGGTAGCTGATGACAACTTCCAAATGAGGAATTTGGAAATTGTTTGAAACAATGCTGGCATGTGTATAAGATCCCAATGGAAGTACTTTGAAGAGGACTAAAGTGCCATTGATCTAGGTAGGTAATCTGTTTTTGTTTAATTTTTATTTTATTCATGACTGGAACATTTCCAGATAGACCTTTTCACAAATTATAAAATCATGTGAGGTAATGAAGTACAAAAATGGAGGCAAAAAAGCAGGAAATCCATAGTATCAGGTTTTCTTTTATTCTCTTTTTTCTAATTCTGCTTTTCTCCACAAATATATACAAAATAACACCCAAAGTTTTTTCATCCTGTTTCCTCAGGAATTTTTAGACATGTTTAAAAAGGCTGTCTGCTGTGATAAAGATACTGCTTCTTTCACTGGCCAGTTCAGCTTTGAACCATAAAGATCTTTCTCATTTAATTCTCTCATTGATCAAAGGAGTTGTAAGGTCAATAGTGCTCCAGAAATATCATTATAATTCTGTTTGTTCCTTCATTCCTAAGTTTGTTAATATGTATATTAGGCCCTGTAATAATAAATAGCAATGAACAGAGTAAATTTAATGCTTTTTTTTAAACTTACAGTAAGCCTCATTCTGAGATACATTGATTTTGTAGTTTAAGCTATGTCTCCAGAAACTGGTAACAGTTATATTATCACTTTAAGTTGCTTTGCCATAAGTTGGAGACACTTTATGAATATTTCTGTCTGTGGCTTCCTGGGAAATTTTTGCAAAATGCATCTAGCATTCTGGTTCTCTTAACTTTACTTGATAGCTTTATAAAGGTTTAGGAGGTCCTCTTTTTTTTTACAGTGATGTTCACCCTCCCCATATAAGGCCCACGTGTCATGTTGACAACCATGTCATGTTGGTGACATTTCAGTTTAGGCAGTGTCTCTAGATATTGTTAAAGCTTATATTTTCATTTTAAGTTCAATTGCCAAACTTTGGAGATACTTTATGCATATTTCTATATAAAAAGTATCTGGATTCCTGGGAAATTTTGGCAAAATGCATCTGACCCTTGGCTTAACTTGTTGGGTTTATAGTAGGTGTAAAAATAAAAAGTTCAAGGAAAGAATTTATTGATTCAACTACAATAGTAATAATATTTGCACAATTCCTTTTGCCACCAATATATGGTGATATGGTCATAATTTTAAAATAAATGTAAATCACATTTAGAGCACATAATCATCTTTCTTTGCCATGAAGCATCTGTTTGTTAGAAAAGAATGTGTGTGTGTGTGTGTGTGTGTGTGTGTGCGTGTATGTATATATATATATATATATATATATGGCCACATGGCCAAGTTGTTAGAACGTTTGCTTTCTGACCATGAGACCCAGGTTAAATCTCTCAGCATGTGGCACTTTTGGAAAGTGCCTGAAAACCATGCTACAGGTTGACCCAAGGGCTTGTGAGTGAGATAGGGTAGACAGAACACTTAGGGGTTGTCGATGGCTGTGCTAACACAAAGTCACAAGTCATCATGACCGAGAGTTTGAGTGTGCTAGCCTTGTTCAGATTGTTGATCACGCCAGATAACACACTCTCTCCTAGAAACTGTAGCTATGGTCTACTCAGCATAAACCACAGGTGGGTTCTGTGGCTATTGAACAAACACAAATGTGCCTGAGTGGGTGTCTGCAATAGAACTGTCTAGCCACCCTAGTAGATGGGTATCCTCGAATACAAATGGCCAGCTATTATATTTCAAGAAAGGGAAGATAGAGGAAATAATAATGCCTTCATATGTTTAATGTCTGTTTCAGTGAAATAGTATAGGAAGATGAAATATGTCAGCCCAAAAGGATTCATATCCATAATAAAAATTAGCAAAAACTATAGAATTTCTACAGAATACACTGTACATACTTAAAGGTAATAGATGTCATAAAAACCTATTGAAAATTTTGTTATAATGCAATATACAGTATATGACTTTATTAGTATTTAATGAAGGCTTACAATTTATCCCCCTTAAAATGTAATAACAATGTGTCAATTGTCAACCATAGAATTTCTATGGGTCCTTCTAGTAAATAGCTAGTAAATATGATTACAATTTTCAACATCTTAAAAATATAAGAAATTTAGAGCATGTCCTTAACATTATACAGTACGGGACAACATCTCATCTAATAATAATAATAATACATTTAATAATAATAATAATTTACTATAAAACCTAGTTAATGCTAGAATTTTTTTAAATGAGAGACTATCATTATTATTATTATATCCTGATATGCCAAAAGTCAAGGGATAGTTGTCTAGTATCTCATAGGATCCTGTAGCCTGGCAAAATACAACTCAACATGGCATTGATTCCACAAATAGATAAAAGACAAATAAAAAGATATTTAACTATGCCATCTCGATAGCTGTCTGTGACTCCCTGATATTTCTAAGTGCAGGATCTTGTGTACAAACAGTTTTCTCTAATGCATTCCATAAATGCTCAATAGAGTTCATGTCAGGTGAACATGGTGGTCACACAATTCATTGGAAGCCTACAGAAGGCATCTCAAATCTATTTTGGGCAACTTGGATCCAATGACATGTTACATTATTCTGTAAGAATAATCTAGCATATATGGCTGCAGTACTCTATTTGCAGTCTGATCTGGCTCTTGTAAAGTTAGAAGATAACAGGAGGATTCAGGTATTTACTGGAGTGGTACAAGGAACCAACCATTTTTCCAGCATCTTTAGTGATGGATTGTATGTAAGAGTTGAGCTTAAGTCCAAATACACACTCAAGACATGGGGCCTCACTGAGACAACACACATTCATCACAATAGCTCCACTCAATGATGATGGAATGTCACTAGTTTAGTTTTCAAGGTATTGAATGTGACAAGTCAGTTTTCCTCTATGGCTAGGTCAGAGTAGAGATTTGCTACCAGGCTCTGGTCAGATACCCGTATCATCAGCATAGATATTCATAAAAAATTGGATTATACTCTTAGGTAGATCATTTATATAAATTAGAAAGAGAGAAACAAGCCCTAGAGGATCCCTGTGTTAATCACTTGGGCTTCATAGGACTAACTGCTAACAACTACCTTCAGGGACCAACCTGTTAGGAAGCACTTTATAATTGAGATGTTTCTAGTGATTCCATAGCTGGAGAGCTCAACCCGCAATGGCACACCTCAAAGGCCTTTCAAATATTTAACATCATCATCCTTGAGATGTATTTATTGTCTAGTGACTTACTGATCATGAAACCACCACCAACCTGCACAGTATCTTATTGACAACTGAGGTCCATGGTTTCATGGGATCTGTTCCACATTTTAACCCTATCATCAATCACTTGCAAATAGAAGAAGGACTCCTTATTTATTGCCAATCCTCCAAGTTCAATTAGTAATGTCATAAAATCAGGTAAGGTACTGTGTCTGATGTTGCAATGTTAATAGAGACACTCTGGTAGTTTTCTGTTTCCATATCCCCTGCAAGTTAAAGAACATTGAATCAATCTGCTGGATATGCATCTGGTACTGTCTGAATTGGTTATGGGTTCATTGTCTAGTTGAGCTAGTGTTGCTTGTTTTTTAATGTAGATGATTCTGCACAAATACCTCTGGTCATGATCATTTAGGACCCATGGTTAACAAATGTAGTGTCTCCAGTCAGTAGTATTGCTTTCTGTCAAGTATTCCTCATACACATATGACACTGTAAATCAAAGGATTCTCAGATGTCACCAGAATTTCAGAAAATGATGATCCAATTCATCTGGCATCTATTATGATAATCTGTTCAGACTCTAATAATTCCCATCTCTTTGCCATGAGCAGTCTAACAAGTGCTCACACTATGACTCACCAGATGTCAGAGGACAATTGATAATAGGTCTGCAGATTTCCATGATATACTGTAGCAATATCTATTTATAGCATATATATACTGATATCCTGTGACTTTTCCATTCAGACTAGTCTACTCATCTTGGTTTCTATATTCACATATTCAGTCATTGTACCTTCCGGCTTCTTCAGGAGCCTCTCATATGCAGCAACCATCTCAGAATTTTTTTTATCCAAAGACTTTATTCAATTACCAGAGAGTAAATTTCCTTAATTCTGCTTTCTATGCTTAGGGGTATTTTATAGCATTTGATACTTGCAATGTCTAATTCACCTTTGTGTTACTTTTCCATTTCTTCCACAATCAGAGTATGTGACCTTTTAGCACTACTAGACACAGGGATTGAACTCTTAACTGTCAGAGAACTAGATATATTTTAATATGTGTCTTTTTGGCATCTCTAAATAACATCCATTGAATACAGAGATTAGGCTTAAGGCTCCAAGATCACAACACTGAATTTTACAAGAGATTATTTGTTGGATTAAAGTGTTGGTTAAAATATGGCAGGAACTGAGTGAATATTTTCTTTCAAAATTCCAACAACATTACCAACTACAATGTTAGACACCTACTTAAGACTGAAGAGTACAACAGCCAAATCATTGTGAATAGAATGACTAAAATGATTCCAAATGGGAAGGCATATAATAAAGAACAATCTCTTATTGAAAGTTGAACTTATCACCTCAAAAAAGCTGTCTGACCATATCATCTGCTCTTAATGTTTAAGATAATGATTACAAGAAATCTAAACCTATAAATTATTGTTTTATAGAGATGATTGTTTTGTTTATATAGACTAGTAATATTAGCAGAAATAATATTATATACAAAGCTAGTTCTTCCAATACCTATTTCATAAACAGAGGGGCAGGTATGGCCTCACTCCTCATAAAGTCAGCATAACACAATCGTTGTACTGCCATTTCCCTTCACCTGACCTTGTGTCAGACTACATATAGTATAAGGTTGACTTGTAGAGTATTATTTCTAATTTTATGGCAAATGTTGATAAAGCAAACTGTACTTATGTTACAACATGAGACAATTTGATATCAGAATCAAAAGTCTGAGTGGAGTAGATGCATTCTCAGCAAAAGTAATATTTGTGCAATATTATTTACTTGTATCAACAAAGTAACTGCTGCATACAGTGATCCCACTCAAAGATGGTTCCTCATATAAACAACCTACTCAGGATAGCTTCTGCTTGGCTAGAACAGCTTGAAATATTATTTTATTTTTCATTAATGGTCACTTTGCATAGACAGCCAATATGGATACATTTTTAGATTTTACATGCATAGGTAAATGTGGGCATATATATATATATATATATATATATATATATATATATATATTTGAATATATTTGAAACGGTACAGAAGCGTATTAAGGCATTAAAAACAAGAAATTTTATATTATGGACCATGATAGATTTAAAATAAAACAAACACCAGTCGACCGGTTTCGTCCCCTCTCATCAGAACTGTTAACGGGGAAATTATGAGGAAAAGAAAAGAAGTCTGTAATGCATGACATGAATGATTGGACAGGAAGAAATAAATTATTATAAAAGTTATACCAACCAAGATGCTAGAAACGCAGCACAGCAAGTCCAAGCAAACAATCTCTTTGTTTACAAAGAGTAGGTTGCCTGAACCTGATGTAAAGCGTCTCTAACACCTTAAGATGGAATAGCGAGTTTTGGCCAGTTCGCACTCGCTATTCCATCTTAAGGTGTTAGAGACGCTTTACATCAGGTTCAGGCAACCTACTCTTTGTAAACAAAGAGATTGTTTGCTTGGACTTGCTGTGCTGCGTTTCTAGCATCTTGGTTGGTATAACTTTTATAATAATTTATTTCTTCCTGTCCAATCATTTATGTCATGCATTACAGACTTCTTTTCTTTTCCTCATAATTTCCCCGTTAACAGTTCTGATGAGAGGGGACGAAACCGGTCGACTGGTGTTTGTTTTATTTTAAATCTATCATGGTCCATAATATAAAATTTCTTGTTTTTAATGCCTTAATATATATATATATATATATATATATATATATATATATATATATATATATATATACACATACACTACAATTCAAAGGTTTGAGGCCACCTCCAGTAATTTTTTAAATTGATCCTAAAAGTGAGTTGTTTTGTACTTTCAATAAGAGAAAATTATTATACATGGTAAAAAAAATAAAAAAATATTTATTTTATTTTACCGATTTAATTTTTTAATTGTCCCTATTCCACTCCTTAATATTAATACTGAATATTCAAGTGAGTTTTGTCTTACCATTTTACCAACTTTCCTTTTTTTGAAAAAGTGTTGTCCGAAAAGGTACTTTAAAAAGTATAATGACTTCCAAATTGTTTAAAAGTATTTCCTTATTCTGTGGATATGCATCATTATTTGTACATATATATATATATATATATATATATATATATATATATATATATATATATATACAGGGTTCAATGGGTAAACTGTCATCTAAATTATGCAAAAATGAAAATAACACTGACATCTCATTTTTACAGATATATTTACCAAAATTACACAAAAATATCTTCAAATACTAAAGAGTAAATTTATTGAGTAAAATCATCATTAGATTCAACCACAGATTCCAGAAGACTTTGGAATGTCCTGCAACTCTTCTGGACAGTCTCCTAGTTTAAGTTGGTGGATGCTGCCATAATGCTAGTCTTCAGTTCATTTTTGGTATTAGGAGTTTTGTTGGTCTCTTGTCCAATTGCACTCTATACATCATAATCAAAGGAGTTGCAGTCTGTGGTGTTAGGTGACCAGATGTTAGAGAGTGATGTTGTTGCAGAAACTGTCTGACAGGCATGACTGGGTTCTCCTGCTTGTGTGGCATGGTACAGAGCCCTGTTTCCAGACATAGGGTCTTCCAGCAGTCATCCTCTTGACCAAGGGCAGCATTAACTCCTCAAGGAACTTGTAAGCCTCCATGTTGAGTCTAAGGCCCTTTGGGAAGATGACTGGAGGTATAACATCATTATCACTAGTAATCACTCTAAACACCTTCATAACCATTATTTGATTCAATCAACTCTTTCCAAATCCTCTGCAACATCCTCAGATTGAACCCCAAACACTCTGAAATGTTCTAATTGGAGCTTCCAGTGCAAATTCCAAGTACAGTATGCCATTTCCAAATTTCTGATGGAGTGAATTGCATCATAGTTCTTTTTTTTTCTCACAAATGGTGCCCAACTGACCCTACTATACTGTGCACTCAACAAAATCAAAAACAAGCAACACACATGCCCAAAATTGAAAACATAAAATGGTGATAATTTACTGATCACATATGTGTATGTGCATATATATATATATATATATATATATATATATGAGAGAGAGGGAACTACATTATGCACAAAAATACAACTAGTAATATTTAATCATATGTTGTATTCATTATGTAATATTATCTTGGAATTAAAATTGTGTGTAGGTGGGTGCATTATGTCTAACTGATATTATGGTGATTTGTATAAACAAACTACTAAATACAGTATCCTTGTGACAAATATTTAAAGAAGCTCTCTTCTTTACTCACTTTGAAATGCTGAAAGATAGGCAAAACCAAGCAATGTGTATGGTACAGACAGAAAACTGATCATTTCATGCTTTCTATACATTTTAAAGTAGAGAATGTATTTGTCATGGTCCAGGTTAGGATCAAGGAAGAACAACACAAACACAAGAGTAGAAATAATGAAGGTATATTACACGAAATAATAATATAAGATGTGGAAGGTGTTAGTATGACTGTCACTCTGGTTTGGAGTGAACTACTATCAGCTCGACTCGATTTGACCCTCTCTCTTGAGAGGTGTAGTATACACAGTTAGGAAGAGTTAATTCTGTAGTTATAGGTAAGGACCCATGACAGTATTACACTTAAAAAATATTTTAATTCTCTTTATGTACAAAAAATAATAGATTACATTATATACTAGAATATGTTGTACATATATAAAAATGTTATTTGACTCTTTCTGAAGAAAATCATCAAGAGTGCAACATTCAGGCAAAACTGAAGACTTTTGAAGTAAATCTAACGAGAGGAGACCAAGCAAAAGTCATACAAAGTATTAAAAAAGTAAAAAACAAATCTTTCCAACAAACATTCATTAGCGAAAAATGTACCAAAACAACTTTTGCCTTTTAACAATCTCTTCCATTTTATTTCTTAGTTGTTTCTGTTTTTTGCTTTCTCATTACCCTTATTATCTCTGATTTCTCTCATCTCTAAATACATTCATCCATTGATGTTGATCTCAGACTAGAATTTGATTAGCAACCAAATGTAGCAGTAATAAAGGAGAAAAGAAGATTTGCCCCCCAGTGTGTTCCCAGTTATTTCCAACTCAAATCAACCAGATCTTCCATCAGTACAGAAAATGGATTTAACAACATGACCTTGCACCTACATGGCTTGGGTAAGGTTTTTTCAAGACAACTTGAACTCCAAATCAACTCAGGAACCTTTTGGCAATAATTAATCTCAGCTCAAATTGAGTTTTCTTTTGCACTGGAAAAAACAATCTCCCTTTGAAAAAGTTTACAGGTTTCATGCTGTTTTTGTTAATGTAGATATTATATTCCCATTGTTCATAAGCCTCTGTGGATGATTAGAGAATCCCCTTAATTAGCAAAGCATTTTTGGAAACAAAAGCATTTAGCAGTCTGTTGGCTTACTGCAAAATAAAGTTCATGTTACTGATTATTTATACAGTTAAACATTAGTTTATAGACTTAAGTGTATTATTTAATTTAGCATCATGTACAATGCATAAGATAAATATTAAAATTAACTGATGTCAAAGTATTCACATTTTCTTATCTATAAAGTCTTTTAAGGTACCAACCACTTTCTTTTCACTATCAAAATTCTCAGTATTTAACAAATATAGAGTATTATTTTTTCTTAGCAATCCATGTTGAAACCTACAAAAAATTTTCAGACATATATATATATATATATATATATATATATATATATTAGTAAACAAATAAAATATTCAAACTTATCTTCCCAGCTTGGAGTTTATTATAAATGCTCTATTTCTTAATATTGAACACTTGACTTAAAAGTATTATTCTCCAGAAATACAATGGCTAACTACTTTTGTGGGTGAAACACAATCTTTGCTATTATTGTTATATATTCAATTTCAAGTCACTCTAGGTGATGTCATTTAAATGATCAAACATGGAATTTTTATGCGTTTTTTTTTAATTTTAAGTTAAAAATTTCACATTTTGCATATATAATCAAAAAATATGCCCTAAATTATGTAATATAAAAAGAAAAATTACTTTTGTATAGTTTTTAGTGTTTTATAAAGCAGGAATCATTTTTTGTATTGTTATTAAGTAAAAAAAAAAACATTGCATACATTTTTATAAATATTTTAAAACATACTGCAATAATTTAAATAAATTTAAATGCACTTTCTGAAATTTTAATTGTAAGAAAATAACAAAGTTAGTCAAAAAATAAATATTACTTAAAATCAGAAAAAAGTTCTTCATAGCATTTTGTATTTTATATAGAATTGTGATAGTGAAAAGTTTTATTGTTCTTTATAGCTAAAATGTCTTATTTGAATAAATAATAAAACAGGGTTATTGTTGCAAGAGTATTAGTTTTGTCACATGTTTACTTTCATCTTTAATTTTAATTGCTTTTTATAACAACTTTATTCAGGCTGTTAATCTATGGCAGTGAATGGACATTGAAAGATAAGCTCTTGGACAAATTCAAATGCCTTTGCTCCACAGACACCTAGTGAACATATAGCTGCTTTAATAGCTAAGCTACAAGAACTTGAAGGTTTTCCAGAAGATCAAATTTAATTTATAATTATAACCTATAAAGTAGGTTCCTCCAAAGATTTTTTAAAAAAAGGGCATACCATAATGAAAAAGGCACAAATTTGATAAAAACAAAGTTTTATTGTTAAAATATTTGTTATTATTAAGATGAAAGACCAAAGTATTTTTAGATTATTAAATTTTTTAATCCTTTCTAACATAATCAAAGAAAGAATATTTCATGATTATGGTGGCAAAAATCAAAGTCTTTCTATCTTTTATTTACACTGTAGTTGTACAGAACATGACATCTGCACAGCAGCCTCTGAGTAAGATGATTGTAGCATAAGGATAATAACACTCTCTCTCAAACACTAAAGTTGTTTTACTAAAAGCATAATGAAATGTCACAACCAATGGACATTTGGGCTGCAAGAATTATCGGAAAAATGGTAGAGTTTGCCATCAATCAGCTTTAAAGATTCCACTTCTGGTATGGAATAAAATTTGTTTATCTCCTTGACTGGTTGCCAACCAAAGCTAGAGAGTCCATTTTGTCCCAGTATTTGCCCATAGCTGAAGTGAGATGTAAATCCATACTTTTCCTAAGTGCATTAGTTTGAAGTCAATGCTAGTATTCATGGCCAAAATATTTCTATTTAAATTAAATTATTATTTCAATTTAACAAACTTTTCAACAGAAGTCTCAGATATATTGAAAATTTCACAAATATTGTTTTTTCATTGATATCTACAGAAAGTTTAAATTCTTCAGACATGTTCAAGTTACACATTAATATTGATATAAAGTTAAATCTTGTTTAAATCCAACCTTTGATGATGCAAACAAATTGTGTTTGATTTCAGTTCTGCATTTCTACTATTTCCACTCATTTTGTACCCTTGGAATTTACCAGCTTTCAATTTAGTCAGTGAAGCTACTTTTCTAAAATTAAAAGTTAAGAAAATGGGCCCAATAATATTTTTGTGGACAAATAAAAACTCTACTCCAATGCCTATTTTTTCAACAAAACAAATTCTGATTGTCATCAATTTTCAGAAGTAAAATATCACCATGTTGTGATTAATAAAAATTCACACAAGTTTGGTAATTAGTCTATTTGCCAAAAGTGATAAAACTAACACAAAGATGATGACAGATTATACAATACATAACAAAGGTTTCTTTTGAAAATCAATCTGACAAAGAAAAATGGAATTAATATCTTATTTTTTCTTGACACTATTATCAAAGTAATGTATCAAAGTATTAGATTTAGAAACAAAAGAACAATTAAAATAATTTCTTTTGAAGTAAAATTAACATGAAATTAAGATGGAGACACAAATCAAAGTGATAAAATTACCAATTTCTAGAGTACAAGAACAAAGTATTTTACTGCTAAAAGATAAAACAAATGATGAAATCAGTCTTGCTGATTTGACTTGTGAGAAATCAATTGAGATAGAGCGAGAAAGAATTCTACATTCTAGCACTAAGAATCAAGCTAAATTAAAATAACACATTTATAGTATAAACACTCATTCTATGTAGTGAGTTCATAATTTTTCACTGAGTATTGTTCTCATATCTGTTAAGATGCAGTGCCATCTTTACATATATCTATGAATTACTGTTTAAATATTTTGTGATTCAAAACCATTTTTTCTTGTTATTGATAGCCTTTTCTTTGTACTTCTTTTTTGCAGTGATGGTCACAGCATGTTGGTCAGTAATAAACTCAGTGAATAAGAGCTGATGAAAACATCACAGACTAAATGAACATTAATCAAGTAAAAACTGTGATTCACACTGCTTATAGATTACTCTAAATTTGTACACTGGTAAATTCTTGTATATATTTTATTTCAAAATTTTTATGCTTATTTTACCTCCAACAGGTAAAACGGTTTTGCCTAAGATATGTTTATTTTTTACATTTTTTTTTAATATTTTCACTCCATTTTAATGTGCATGCATATTTTTTTTTTTTCACTGTGAAAAGACGTTGGTACATTTAGGTCCATAAATTTTTTTATGAAATATAAGCCACATGTTATGGGCACAGGCCCAGAATATTTTATAGAATAGATAATAATACAAGTTATACAATCTCTTACTAGCATTCATAGAAATTAGATCCAATAGTTACCTTGCCTTATTAATGATGCTTGACAGAACAACATTTCATTCAAATAGTGAATTTTTTTGTTATTTTGACTCTTGCAATAAAAAATTAAAGTGAAAAGTGTTTAGGTACATATGCATGCATGTAAAACAAACATACACACACATATATATATATATATATATATATATATATATATATACACACACACACACACATGCATGCATTCTCACACATGTATGCAGAATAGAGATGTTACATTAAAATATATATAATGTTTATTAAAAAGAAAAGAAATAAGAATAGATAGAAAACAAAAGCTCCAGATAGTGAAATAGAGAGAGAAGTGCCAAAAGAGTAAATATATTTGTGTAGGTAAAAAAATAGGCAGAGATATTGAGTTTAAAATTATCAAAATGGTTGATATGAATAAATGAAGAAATTTTTGCTTCTATGTCATATAGCATTCATTTTTTTACTTCACATCTCTCATCACTAAAAACTCTGATTTACAGATAGAAAATATTTGTGAAATGAAATAACTCTGAAGATAAAAATCTTGTCTTGATCATTCCAATCCTCATTTCTCCATCGAATTACAGATGCTCAAATTGAAAGAATTGAGGAAATGTTTACGATGAGCTGGAGATTAAGTTTAGCAACTACAATAACAAAAAGCAACACTCAATCACACACACACACACATATATATATATGGGTGTGTGTGTGTGTATGTAAACACACATATACTTGCTGCATCTGATTGTCAATTGCAGATCACATTCCCACAAGAGAAGTTTTACATTCAACAGATGATTAATACCATACATTTTTCCTTCTTTTTTCGCAAATAATCTTCAGGCTTATACCATTTTGGAGGCCATGTTGACAATTTCTCACATGTCATTATTTTATATCATATGATAATAATATGGCAACTTTTTAATTATTTATTACAATTGTCTATATACTTTATTCCCCATTTGACCCTTATATTTTGATGAAGATAACAATTAAAGTTCATTCAAAAGATTAATAATAATACTACAAGTGAAATAACATGGGCATGATAAGATAAGTTTGTTATATGCCAGTAAATTTTGTCATCCAGCAGTATTTTGAATCTAGCACTTTCAGCTATTGTCACATGACTGTGCATGTTAGATCCTCACAGAGACAATTTATTATTCTAACTTACAAAAGGATAATGCTTTCTTTCATTCACTTGACTGATTTTATAAAGTCCAATGATCTGGCTGTGTACCCAACTGAAGGAATCATTTGGTGATAAGCATATTATAAGCAAGAAACTCTCAAGTAATGCGGTTAAAGTATTCATTTACTATTGTCAATCAATTGGAAAGACAAACCTATAAACAGTGCTGCTCATTCCAACAATTAAATTCCCAGTAACATTTCTACTGATGGGTACTTTTTGTAATCGCATCCTTGCAGAGATAAGCAACTGACCCTGTTGATATTAGAATAAACTGATTGCTAACCCATGGGTATAAGTTTTCAGCTGCATCTGCTGAGATATGCCAGTTCATTATAAGGGAATGGCTTAAACAAAGTGTTCACTAAGACATTTTATCAAGATATCTGATGATGATGATGATGATGATGATGATATAGAGCACAGGAAGAAATGAATCCATGCCTTTTAAATGATATTAGTTTAAACTAAACATAAGTAGGCTCAACCAAAATTTCAATTTAGCTTCGAACAAGCCAAATTGAAATTCTGGTCGAGTCTACTTTTTTTTTCCATACCAATAATCCTTATGCTACATTGCGCCTCTTGAATATAACTAACACATTATAAAATCTTTCTGAGTTTTACTAAGTGACCTAACAAACGGATCTCTAAGAATTTCAAATTTATCAAAGGGACCAATGGTCATCTTACTACCCTCTTTCAAAGTATTTCTTTTGGGACTTCATGGGTGCTTATCCTAAGATCCCTTCCACTTCCAAAACAATCTCCAAAGTCCACTTTCAGAAAATATCAGTTTCTATCACATTTTCCTTAATCTCATCCATGGCATTTCAAGGCTGATTTTAACCAGGAGGAAAGCTAGAATAGCAGGGAGCCAAATCTGGGCTGTAGAGAGATGGCAGACATGAATGGTAAGATGTTTTGTTAAAAAATATTTCACAAAATGTGAAGAATCTACACACTCATTACTCATTGTGAATGCAATGGTCACACAATACACAAACTTACTCAACAGCATTTTACTGCCAGCTGAGTAATCCCACTGAAGAGAGTCTGTTCATACATAACTGCCTTCTTATTACCCATACATATAAGTTACTGCAATGTTAAGCAATCATTTTGAGATATTCAAAATAGAACATTCTCAACACACCTAGCATAGAAATGAACACTACATGGGAATCTGCCTTTAATTATGAAAGAACATTAAACTCAAACATTTCATCAACTAATTATACTACTCAAGTTCAGTTGAAGAGACAGGCGAATGACATTAATCATAACATTAAAATTTTCCATCACCAAATTGTCCTACTGTAAACATGGCATAGTAGATATTAAAAACTGATTAAGCAAGATATCTTACCTAGTGGTTACATGTTCAATTCTAGATTTGGGTAGTACAAAAAAAAATTCGATTCTTTTTCTGCAGAAGAAATAAACTACATCACAAGGACAAATTAACTGAGCTGATATATCCTTTAACATGGACAGCAAAATGAAAAAAATTGCATAGATTTTAATTTTCAAGGGTTTAAGTCAAAATTCTCAGGTTAACAACTATAGGAGATACCTGAGGAAGGCCAGAAGATACAATGGCCAAAATGTTGTTATGATATTAACCAAAATGACAGCATTTATCTGAGTAAATATATTTACAATAAAAATAACAAAGATGACATTTCTGGGCCAAAAGAAACGTTAAATGAAAGACAGCTTTTAAAATAATACAGCAATAGAGTAAAAGTCAATAAATGAATGTCAAGGCAAGTTTATCAATGTTGTTAAAAACACAGTTAAACTGAATGCCTTTTTATTGCCTGTCTTGATTTTTAGTCTTTTTTTCTTAGCAAAATTGATTTATAGTGTGAAACTGGAAATAAAATTCAGAATCACGGATATAATTCTTTGCTAGAAAATATCAACAGGAACAGATTTAAATACTGGATGGTCAAAAAATTTAATTGGCTTAACAAGTTTAAAGACCAATTGTTTTTTTTTTTTTGTTTTTTTTTTCATTTTCAACATTTACTGTTTTATTTCACTATCTTTTACCACCATCCAGACAACTTCCTAATTTAATCTTGCTGAACCTTTTTATGTTTCTGACAAAAGAATGACTCTAATAGACTTTTGTAGTCTTTCAGCAAACTGAAATTATTTTCATTAAGAAAATTCTGCAAAACTGCAATAAATGGTAACCTGAAGATGTAATATTTGGTGAATAACAATTCATTAAAGTCTTGATTTGAGTATTTTCAGTTTGTTGCCTATTTCCCATGTCATGTTATCCTCAAGTAGTTTCTTCATTTGATTTCTATCAACTGCAACTGGTCTACTTAACTGTGGAATATTATTTAGCAAGTAATCTCCAATATGAAACTTCAGAAATCACTTTTTACTCAATCAATCATCCACACAACATACATCACAAACTACACAAAACATTTTTTTTTTTTTTTGAAATCACATTTTAACCTTTCTTAAAATAAGAAAAGCTTAATAAAACCAAAAATATTGCTTATTTTCTCCTATCTTTGATGTTAAAATTAACACTTTCACTGCTGACTTGTTATAGTATTGTTGCCTGGCTATACTGGCCCATTTTGGGAAAAATAGAAAAGAATTTCCTATTTAGTGAGCATTTAGAAAATGATTACAATTTCTCAAGGTTGTCACCATTTTGTTTTCAGTCAGGTACTCTGCAATACAGACTAATCTAAATGACATCTACAACATAAGGCATAATAAAATACACCATAAAACAGGTTGTATTATATGCTGCTATATGTCTACATTGGTTTGGAAATAGCACCAAGCATGAGTTAGTTTAAATCACAAATGTTAGAGACCAATATTTCACTATCTGGAAAAAGTATACACAGGGTGAATGAAAAGTAACTCCACATTTTAAAATACTTATAATTTATTTATTAACTATAATTTTTACAAAAAATGGATATGAGAGTTAACTGTTTGGTTTTATTGTTGTATGGTTTTATTTAAAATTCGATATGTGCACCAGATTTTGCTACCAATTTCTCAAGCTGCTCAGGAATCATGTCAACTGATTTCACCAAGATCTCTTGTAGTATTGAAAACATAACATCATGTATTCGCCCTCCAATTTCTTCCAAAGTCTTGCTTTGTTATAGTAGACATTCTCCTTTAACCAACCCCCAAAGTAAAAAGTCACAGGGTGTTAAGTCAGGACTTCTGGCTAGCCACTCATACATAAAATAGGGAATTACTTTTCAAACACCCTTGTATATGTCAACAGCAGATAAAATGTAAGTTTCATAAAGATGCATATGTATGTCCACAGCAGCAGAAGGTATTAATAAATCAATAATTAATAAATCAATAATTAATACATCAATAATTAATACATCAATAATTAATACATCAATTCTAATAAACGTTCTTTCTAAATGCACACTGATATAACAATTTTAACAATACAATAAAAAGCAATGTTTTATTTTTATGAAGTTAATTATAACTAAATGCTTCTAATTCCATTTAACATCAAACTTTTTAGAAACTGCAACACTGAAATCCAAAGGTGGATTGGGATAACTAAAGGTAAAATTTTGAAAGCTAAGCAGATATCGAGCCCTTGGTGACATCCAACAAGATTTGTTATGCATCAGGACTGTCTCAGAATTCAGTGTTCTTGGTCACAGAAGTTGAGGTAGACCTAAGAAGACATGGAAGGACTGCATTGGGATGTATGTGCAGGAGTGCAGCCTTGCCTACATTAGCCCGCTTGACAGGGATGCTTTGAAAGAAGACTGCTGCCTAATCCCAGTCACTGGGAAACCTGCAGCAGTATAATCAAAGCTCCAGATTTTGACTTGACTTAGCAGAGTATTAAAAAACAGAAAAAAATTGTTAAAAAACAAAGAAAAGAGTACTGAACTGTTATGTAATATAAATCATCCTATATGACAGTAAATACTTGACAATCTTCTCAATGACAGAGAAGAGACTTGAAGCAACAGAAATGTGGTTCTACAGAAGGATGCTGATGATATCATGGACTGAATATGTGTGCAATGACAAATTTTTATAGAAAATAGAAAGAAAAAGTAAATTAATATTTAACATCAGAACAAGACAGTTGAAAATTCTAAGATCATGATGAGAAAAGCAGGCTTGGAAAATCTAATACTCATGGAATGAATTAAAGGCAAGGGGGAGAAGAGGAAAATAATCTATAACCTACTTAGTAAGCTTGAGTAAATAGATAGCAAAACAAGGTTTAAAAAATGTTTTATAGATAACATCAATAGTAATTGGTAATAAATACAAATATTGCTAAAGCAAGGTTTCCATTGCTTTCTTTCTCATTTCTATGCCTTTATTCTATCAACTCTGATTGGCTCTTGGAATATAAAATAGCAACATGTGGAGTGATTTTCATGTTTAATTCTCTAAAGAAACTTCTTTTCATGTAAACTTAAGGACTTACTATTTTTTTCTAACTTTAAACTTTACAATGTAAATTTATTACTGATTCTCTATTAATCTTCTTTTCTTCATTTGGCATCTTCACTATCATTATATTCAATCCATTTAATAGTTTATATATTTTCAACATAGTACACTAAAAACCTCAGTCATGATGACTTATGACTTTATGCTATTCCACATAAACGACATAATTTATATTTTGCTCATCTCAAATTGGTAGTTATTAAAAGGTATTACCAAATTATAGCAATGGTCATAGGATTGTTTTTTTTAATTTTAAAGAATACTGCAATAACTTTATTATCTTCGAAGATTTAATTCTGACTTTAATTGGGAAAAACAGTTGGAGTTGTAGAAAAATAAAAGAAATACTTTTGCACACTTACATCAGGTTTTACTTTTTATAAAATCAATCTTTTTTATCCAAACTGAACTTTGATTGCATCATGTTTCATGTCTGTCAACAGAAAAAGTTAAACTCTGCAATTAATAATATACCAAATATAAAGAATCAATTGTAGAAATATAAGATTCACAACAATAAAAATTACTTAATTTAATGATTATACAACTGAATTTTCAAAATTATTTCTTACTTTGTACATCAGATAGACTGAAAACTACATCTGTTTATTGACTATTCAATGGCTAAGTGAGTAGTGAGTACACTTTCCTTACCATTATGTGATAGAAATTTGCTTAATTTATAAGCACCTCAGCTGAAGTACGGATGACTAAAATGAGGAAATATGTTATTACTCAGAATAACAACAGTATATTCCGAGAGGTAAAAATCATCTAACAGACCACAATCATATATATATATATATATATATATATATATATATATATATATATATAAAGAGAGAGAGAGAGATATGATAAAAATATAATTTTAAGGAACGCTATTTTTATGGGTAAAAATGCTCAATATCAGAGATAGAGTGTATATAAAGGTGGACACTGTATAAAAATTTTCCTGGTCATTGGTAAAGTTTTTACACATTCTAAAAGAAAATACTTGTATGAATGCAAGAAAAATTTAATAAATATCTCAATTGCAATGCCTTGTCAGCCATCTGCAAAAACTTGTGTGTGTGTGTGTGTATACTGGCAAAGAAATGAGCATGCATGACGAAAAATGCACCAAACTTAAAAACAAAATCTTTGTTATTATTAAGATGAAATACCAAAGGATTTTTTGATTATTAAATTATATTCTTTTATCCTTTTTAGAATTTTAAAAATTTTTGTTAAAAATTAATTTTTACAAAAATTGTTTTCATTTTTTTTCTAAATTTTAATTAGAATGATTTATAAAGTTTTAAATTTTGTATTAAATTGTACAGGTTAGGTGATATTGTTAATATTAAGTAAAAACTATATTTACTAATCATAAATGAAAAAGTTTACTAAGATTCAGTGAATTTTGAATTTATCAACAATTTTTAGTGATTTCAGAAAGAAAGTCTCCTTCCAGTCAATTTAAATTAGTCTTGAAATACAAAGTATTTTTCTTATTGGAAATATTAAATATTTAAATTAAATCTATTAACTTGAAATTAAAACTAAAATGGAAGCTTCAAGAAAGTTTTTTTTCATTTTAAACCTTAGGTTTCCTATTTCTTTGGAGGAATATATATATATATATATATATATATATATATATATATATATATATACACACACACACAGACATCTCTGCACTTTGCACACACATCAAACACATA
>OZ010590.1:1269720-1392220 GCA_963932145.1 Acanthosepion lycidas | reverse complement strand
TTATTTGGTCACTTTTAAGAAGATCATTCTACAAGTCACTGTAGTTGGGAGCATTGGTGTTCCTTTTTATTTTTCCAGTGCCAGACTGGTAGATGTCATGTTATTGCTCTTGATATGTCTGAAAGGGAAATATATGTTCTCAAATTCCTGATATTCCATGTGTATATCTATATATGCACAGACATGCATGCATATGCATATATTCTATAGAAATATAGTGTATTCATGCATTAAAGTTCATCAGGGAAAAATTCAAGAAAGTTTGAAACATGTCCAAGAGCACAGACAGAGATATCCAGAGGTGGGATATAGCTGCAAATCATCCCCAAAACTTTAAAAAGGCTCAAATTTTAAAATGTTAAATTGTTTTTGAGTGAAGAGACATATCCAACTTGATGTTGTAGAGCAACATCCACTTCTCTGGCTGTTTGTTTTTTCTATCTCAGAGCACATGCTCAGCCAGGGAGGATTTTCACAACCCAACAATGTTCAATTACCCTATTAAAGAAATGTACATCTATGTTCGGAAAACCCATATCTGCTAACTTCATATCCAAAACTTAAACAAAGTAATTTATAAGGAATTAATGGATTTTATTTATAATTCAACATTTTCTTTTTACTTTAAACATTATATTATTTACCAGATAAACATATTTAAGTAAACATCCCTGTTTATTTCAACTTTTTTCACAGAGTGCACAGATATGGCCAGGTACTGGCTACTAGCAACTCAGACATCAGGGAGGCATCATGCCACCATGTCATGTCTTTGGGATTCTTCCAAACAAAAAGGAAAATAAATGTGAAAATAATAAATTAAATGAAATAAAAAAAGAAAAGAAAATATTAAATATAATTCTCAACAGAACTCTTAACTCTTTAACAGAGAGATTTGAACAGTTACAAAGGTTCAATGTATTTTAAATAACCTAAAAGATCTGCCAGATAAAATTAAACTCAAACAAGCATGTCAAGGTTTGGAGATAAGTTAAGATACCAAGAAAATAGTAATATTAATGGATGTGGTCTCTTGACTGAACTGAAATTGCTAAAGAATTATTTCCTGAAAAGGTAATGCTTCTTATAGAAGTTGTTAGGCTCATAAATACGAATAAGTTACATGTCAAATCTGTGGGTTGCATTGAGAATAATGCTTACTATAGCCATTACTATTGCCACTAGGGAGAGAAGCTTAAGTAAACTAAAACTTATAAAAAAATACTGTCATCCATGACACAAGACAGATTAAATTCTTTGGCTATTTTGTCCATAGAAAATGATCTTGTAAAGAAGATAGGTGTAGAAAGTGCCACACGAAAAGATTTGCATATCTAAAGCCTAGAAAAAATGTTTTAGGTCAGATAATGAATGTTTTCTTTAGCTTGTATTAGTTGTATATTGTAATAAACTCATTCTACATTTCAGTTATTCTCATTCTGAAAACTTAAAGAAAATATACTTTAAATGCAATGTCAATAGCTATCTACTGTCTTTGTGATTACTCTCTTCTCTTTCTGCTCATCATTAATGTTTCTGTTCCTAATTCTTCCACACCCTGTAACCCTTTGTGTTTTAGTAGCATTACTGCCTTGTTTGGTGTGATACTGGTTTTAACAAAAAAAACAAAAAAAGGAAGAAAACATGTAAGGGTGCCCAAGTTGAGGTTGGCCAGGGTGACAGCAACTGCATTCTGGCCCTGTGCACAGATACTGCATTCTGATATTGGGTAGAAGTGCCAATGCATACATAAATAATCTATTTATAGTGTATTTTTTTTATTATTACAAATGTGTGTGTATGTGTGTATATCTAGATTGATAATTACTGATGCATTAATATATGTCTCTGATTATATGTCTTTAATATTTATCTACCTGCATATGATATATCTACAGATATACACAATATACAAATGCATAAAAGATAGATGAAAATCTGATTCATGTAAAATACTGATTACTATGAAATGCACTGAAAAGACACAAAAACAACTATTAAATTATTTATGAACTTAAAAACTTGATTGTACTGACTTTTCCAGACAATTGATATTTCAACTCTGTTTATCAGTTATGCAGTTCACCATTAGTTGGCCAATTCAGTATTGAAAAAAAAAATTATATACAGTTGAGCTTTAGAGGTTCGGAAACAGAATTATAGATTATTCTCTTGAGAGCATCAGACTTCCTCAATGTCAAAAAAGTTACTCTGAATGTCTCAGTATGTTTGAAAATAATTGTGTTAACTCTCCAGACAAAAATTACTAATTGCTTTTCTCAGACTGAAAAATTGAAATAGCTTTATTAAATAGCTTCAAAATCCACTGAACTGATTTTTTAAAAATTAGATATGCTTTTTGTGTGTGTGTGTGTGTAGAAGATTCTGTATATAAAAATAAGAATGAAATTTTTCAAAAGAGATCAATCTTGGAAAGTATTCCTCTTTAAATCTTATCAAAATTTTAATCTATAACAACACTTGTGCTATATATATATATATATATATATATATATATATATATATATATATATATATATATATATTATGCACTAAGATATTTTATTTAAATGTTTTTATTTTATTTCAAGATGTTGAAATCAGTCTACACTAGTGTGCAAAACTTAATCTACCTTGGTAAATTAAAAAAATAAAAATAAAAACAGTAATTTTCACTGCAATATAAAGATAATGCTTAATTAAAAATATAAATGAAAATAAATATTACTTTTGGATTTCAGGCAGTTACAAATCAGAAACCAGAAAAAAAAGGATTTTGTTCTCCAATATTAAATATCAAATCATATAAATGGGTGATTTCATTTAATTTCCTTTCTACAATCTTCCTTTATTTAAAATCAGTAATGGTACAAAATCAAGTGATCCTTAGAGCTGTAAGAGACAGGAAGTTGTGGAGAGCCATGTTCGCCCACATCCCAGAGGGGAACAGCACATAAATAGCAATGGTATTCTATTCCAGATTTAATTGTTAAAATAAAATTCAACAATAATAAAAATTACAACTTTAAGAGATATTTTAATTTATTGCTATTGAACTTTTTTTAATTTTTTTAACAATTTATCAATTTTATTATTGTTGCTTTTTATTCTAATGTTTTTGATTTTGTTTAACAACATATCAACTCCTTATGGGTCAATTAATGCCAAAATTTAATTTTATTAAGAGTTTTGGAGTAATAATATGTTTTCACAATTGAATACATGGTAAATAATACTCAACTTTTGTGTATATACATGTTTGTGTGGACATAATTACTAGAGGTGGTGATATGTGGCTTTTATGTTGTAGTTTTTGTTGCAGTTATATTTTGGAATACAGTTTGACTTAAGAAATTGTAAGATATTATATGGAACTTCTATGTCATAATAAATGTTATGAAAGATATTGGTTGATTTTGTTTAGCAGCATATCAACCTCTATAGGTTATTTAAGACTGAAATCTACATATTTTTTACAAATTTTATGCTTTCAGGTTAAAGTTTTTTGTTTCTTTTAGATATATGGTTTATAGATCATAAAATGTATTGATGATAATTTTACTATAAAAATGTATTTTTTTTTAGTGTTGCATTGATTGTCATTTGGTATAAAAATCTATTGTTGCACATTAGATTATAAAAATGTACTGTTGATTTTTGTTTGGGGTTCACTATTTGCACATAACTGTGACCCTAACATTTTCTGCCACTCCAGGTCAGGGTGGACCTGGGAATATTAGGAATTAAGAGGTGGTTTCATGCTCCTCAAAACCTTCAAACAGAGGCCTTGCTGCCGGGTGTAGTTTATCATCATACCCAAGACAATGTATTCTAATGCTCTCTACTGATTACTTAATAGTAATAGAAAGCAACAGTAATAAGATGAAAGATTTACTACTTAAAAATTAATGAAATAGTTTCATCTAAAACATTGAGACAACTGTTTAACTAGTTAAATATATAAAATTAATTTTCTTATCTTCTAACACAAAGTTCTGTGATATTGTTTTGAAAAACATTTCATCTCTGCAGTTATTGACATCTGATATAATATTTTATTGCCTTTTTTTCTTTAGAATGAATCAATTTAATTAGAATAAAACCTGTCAATCATGATAAACTGTTTCAGTGCAGCAAACGTGCCTCAGTACAGATGTAGAAGAGGCTCCTGGAAAATGTGTGGACATGTTTACTTTCTTCTCATAGCAGTAGGACAGCTTGGCATGTCTAGATATGAGCCTCTCCGCAACTGGTCAAAATCCAAGTCCTTGTAATTGTCTCCTGCGAATAAAAGAAAGGTGAAAACCAGCAGTCAGGAGTTGGCAAGACACTGTCTTGTGAAGTTGGCCCCATGGGCATTTCATTTCTAAACTTGCTGTGGTTTCTGAGGTAATGTTATTTTTTTTACTCCCCATCTCTTTCCTTTCTCTGCTAATTACCACCCCACCATAGTTACTGGGAGAGAAATCAGTTAGGTGTTTCCCCCAATCTCAACAAACTCTTGCCATACATTACAATATCCAGTCTCAAGTGAAACTTATATATAATCCACTGCTAAAGAAGGCTGAAATATGATTGGCTCACAAATTTCTCTATGAAGTATTTGACTTCTTTTGCCATCTTTATCTTTACAAGAGTTAGATGAAACCCAAAATGGAGTATTGCTGCTATATCTCAACTGGAGTAAATCAATCCTCCCTTTCCAGCTTTGGCAAAATTCAAAATCATTTACACAGTTTTGTGAAGGATGACTTATTTTTCCCTCTACAACATCTTCCCAACAGAAACAACATTGTCATGTTGTTACTCTATTGCTGTTTCCATGGCAAATGTTTAGACGAGCTCAATTCTATCAGTTTAAACCTTTGCTGCTAGCATGCATCAGACTACTTCATTTTCTCGGTGCACAAAATTTCTTACAGTTTTTTTCGAAGAACTGCCACATGGTACTATCCTGAGCATATTAATATTTACCTTTCCAAGCCAAGAGTTAATTGTTACCTATCCTCCTTATCCTCATAATCTCCACCAACCACCTTTTTTGACATTTATATCACACCCACCATTTTGACTGTACCCCTCTACTTTGAGTAGCTTTCTAGCCTTGTATTAGATAAAATTTAATAAAAAAAGAAACTTAATGAAATTATGAGAAAAGAAATTTCACATGATACTACTAGTGAAGTGCTATTTAAATGCAAACAGTGTTTGAATATCATTTGCCCTATAATTTCTTGCCATAACCATCTATTATATCAAGAGGATGTGACAAAATGAATCAAGCAATGATATTGATAATCTATAGAAACTGTAGAGCTAAGCCAGCTGCTGGTAATAAACTTTAAAGGCATGAAATTTATGAATTCTAAAAGAATCAGCAAAAATACATGAAACATTTATACATAATATATTCATTTCATTGAATTTTACTTTGTATTAAAAGCTCAGTTTAGCAAAATATACTAAATATCAAAACTGAAGATGGTCTGTTTTATTGCACATATATTCATGTTCAGTGACTTCAATGCCCATCGTACTATGTGGATTAAAAACTCTATAACTAACCTCAATGGCATACAAACCCTTAACTTTTCAATCACTCAATCCTTCACACATTTGGTTGACTTTCCTACATGTTTCCCCAGTAACCCTGATGGTAATGCTTCCTTTCTCAATCTCTGTTTTACTTCCATCCCCAACTCCTATTATGTCATGCAGCTCTCCCCTCTTGGCAACTCTGGTCATGCCCTAGTGTTTGTTAACATCTCTTTCTACTCCTCCCCCAGCAAAGAACCTCCTACTAACAGAATATCTTTCTGTTATTAACACATAGACAGGGACTCATTCCATGATTTCCTTTGTGATATCACCTGGAATGTGGTTTTTAATCTCCCCATTCAAAAATGTGCATTTGAGGTCTCCTCCTGGGTTAAAGCTTGAATTGAGGATTTCATCCCGGCAACAAATTACAAAGTTAAATCTTGCTCATCTCCTTATTTCACAGCCGCTTGTTCAGCTACTATTGCTTGTAGGAATCACTTCTTCCATCTGTACCAAAGTGACATGTCTGATTGGAACAGACGTCTCTTTGTCTCTCGCCATAGTGAGTGCAAGTGTGTCCTCAATGAAGCAAAGCTATTATTTGCTGGAAAAATGAAACAAAATATTGCATCTCACAAATTTGGTCCGTCCTGGGTATGACGTTAAACTGCATCCATGTCCTGGGTATGATGTTAAACTGCATCCAACAGCAAGGCCTCTGATCAGGAGGTTTTGAGGAGCGTGGAACCACCTCTTAATTGCTGGTGTTCCCAGGTGCACCCTGACTCAGGGTGGCAGCACCTGTTAGGGTCCCAGCTATGGGCAAATAGTGAACTCCTAGTTTTTCCAAGTCTTAAACACGTCCTGGGTATGACGGTAAACTACATCCGCGTCCTGGGTATGACGATAAACTACATCCGCGTCCTGGGTACGGCGATAAACTACATCCAATAGCAAGGCCTCAGATAATGTTTTCGGAAAAAAAATGTTGCCAGCTATACGTTTTTGAAACAATAATGTTGCCAGCTATACTTGTTTGAAACAATAATGTTGCCAGCTATACTTTTTTGAAACCATAATGTTGCCAGCTATACGTTTTTGAACGTCCTGGGTATGACAATAAACTACATCTGCGTCCTGGGTATGGTGATAAACTACATCCAACAGCAAGGCCTCAGATAATGTTTTCGGAAAAATAATGTTGCCAGCTATACGTTTTTGAAACAACAATGTTGCCAGCTATAAGTTTTTTGTAAGAAGTAATGTTGCCAGCTATATGTTTTTGAAACAATAATGTTGCCAGCTAAACGTTTTTTATTCCATACAAAATCGGCATTTAAAATTCATATAAACTGGATTTGGCATTAAATAACCCACAGTGGTTGATATGCCATAAAACCCAAACAAACAAACAAACAAATTTGGTTCTAGAGATTATTGGTGGTTCTGCAAGAGCATGTTGAACAACAGTAAATCCTCAATACCTCCTCTATGCAATCAATTTGAGGTACTGACTTCCTCAGCTGATAAGGCTGAATGCTTTGCTTGGAAATTCTCATTGAATTCAATGCTCAACTCATCCAGAGTACCCACACCTGATTTTCCCCCTAGAACTGAGGTTCTGTTGAGTGACATAAATATAACCGCATTGATGGTTTTGGACATTGTCTCTAAATTAGACTCCTATAAGGCTAGTGGCAGGGATGGAATACCAGCCATTGTTCTGAAGAAATGTGCTCCCGAAGTGGTGGAACCAGTCCTCTCCAATATATAACTATTGCCTACTGACTCTTGCTTTCTAGCCTGTTTGAAGTCCTCATCTGTTGCCTGTCTTTAAGAACTCTGGTGACCCTTCTGACCCATCTAACTAAAATCCTATAAGTCTCCTACCACACTTTGGCAAAGTCTTTGAGGCTTTAATCAATGCCAAAGTGGTTAAGCACCTTATATCCCATGATCTGCTCTCAAACAAGCAATATGGTTTCTGCTTTGCTCAGTCTCCTGCTGAATTGCTCACGACCATAACTGAATTTATATACCAAGCACTTGACAATAACAGAGAAGCACAAGCCATAGCTTTAGATATCTCTAAAACATTTGATAGGATCTGGCATGTTGGCCTTCTTCATAAGCTTCAGGGATACGGTATTACAGGATGATTATTTGACTTAATAAAACTATTCCTGTCAAATTGTGAAATGAAGGTTGTCTTAAACAGGTTCTCCTCCAGTTCCTTTCACATGAACACTGGTGTTCTCCAAGGCTCTATACTGGATCCTACACTGTTTCTGACCTTCATCAATGATCTTCCTGATGTCATCAACTCCCAATATTGCTATTTACTCCTGCCTTAATAGTAGATCCAGCATCACTGACAAAATTAACCTGGCCATAGGCCTTGAGAAGGACCTCCTATCTGTGATTGACTGGGGCAGAAAAAAGCTTGTAAACTTTAATGCCTCTAAAACAAAACTACTCTCAGTTACCCACCATAGGAAACCCTCCCATCAGAATTTCTGATGCCCAACTGCATGAGAGCATCTCTCTGTGCCTTCTTGGTTTCACACTGTCCACTGACCTGAAGTGGAACAACTACATTGAATCTATAGCTTCTACCACAAAGAAAGTTGGTTCTCTGCGTCATGCCAGAAGGTTTTTCTCGCCTGAGTCCATCCTTCAAATCTACAAGTCAACCATTTGTCCTAGCATGGAATACTGCTGCATATATGGTCTGGTGCTCCTGCTGTTCATCTTGAGATCCTTGACAAAATCCAGAGACAGATATCCAATGTGGTTGGTCCTGATCTGGCATCCCATCTCCTGTTGCTATCACACAGACATACTGTGGCTTCCCTCTGTCTTTTCTACAAGTACTTTCATGGCAACTGCTCAAGATGAGCTACTTTCACTGGTTCCCAAACTGCATGAATTTAAGTGTGCTACTAGGTTGGCATCTCAGTCCCACCCTTTCACTGTCAAAACGACTAAATGCAGCCATCTCTTCTACTCCAACAGATTCTTATCTCACACCTCCCATCAGTGGAACTCTCTTACTATCACTTGCTTCCTTGATAGCTATAATCTTCAAATATTCAAATGTAATGTCAATCAACATCTTCTGATGCCTTGACCTTGATCCCTGACTTTCTCTTTATCTTTTTCCCAAACAGTCCTCTTTACTCTCACTCTCTGTAAACCCTTGTGTGCTAGTCATATTCCTGCATTGCTTGGAGTGATTTGCTTAAAAAAAAAAGAAGAAAATCATTAATTCCTGATGACAGTAACTGATTCTCAAGTCCAAATAAAGTCAACCCAGATTTTCTAGGTAACTAGACTCATCTCTTTTTGGAAGACCAGTGTAAATTTAACCCAATTTCACTTTGTACAATTGCATAGTAAATAATTAATAGTAAACACCAAGAGAACATGATGTATATTTCAAAACTTGCTTCACCCTTTTTAGGTGTGCAGAAGAAATACAAAAAGAAATATATTACTTTTAAATGCTTCAAACAGAAGTTATTTATACATGAAAGAGAATGTCAGCCTGAAAAACTGGAATTGCCAATATGCAAGTATTAAATTAACACTTTGTTGTCATTAACTACATAACACTTTGTTGTCACTAGCCATAGTCACTGAACTATGACACTCCTAATTTTTGACACAAAAATTGCTATAGAGGATCATGTGATCCTAATCAACTAATCAGATTACATTTTAAACAATCTTGCATAAGATGGAAAAATTCTTCAACTCCAGTTAGATGCAAGACATATCATGACAAAGCCAAACGTCTCTCCATCTTCAGTTAACTTTTGAAAATCATAGAACTGTAAAACCAGTAAATTTACTCTTTATAAATATTCTTGGAGACACCAGTTGCATTTTCAACTTTTTTTCTATATTTTTATCCATGTGGGATATATAAAAAAAACCTTACTTTATGTATGACAAATGTGTGTGTGTGTATATATATATATATATATATATATATATATATATATGGCTTCTAGACAGTTTCCTCTGTTTATAAGTTGTCAGTGGTTGTGCTGACATGAAGTCACAAGTCATCATGAATGGAATCTTGCTACTATATCTGGGCTGGAAATTCCCAGTCCTCCCTTGCCTGTCTTGATAGAGTTCAAAAACATCTATGTGGCCTTGTGGACAATGAATTATTTTCAAGACTGCAACTCCTTTCCCACAGACAAATTGTCACAAATCTTTCACTCCTCTATAGCCATTTCCATGGCATATGTTCTGACAAACTACATTACTTAGTCCCACCACCCGACCTTAACAACTCAGATCCACCATGCCATGTACACAAGTGTAAACTATCCCCTTTCCCTTTGTATTCCATTAGTAAGAAGTAAGTTCCATTCAAAGGGATTCTTCCCAAGTACTGCTGCTTTGTAGATCAGACTCTTGGCAGAATGTTTCCCCAGTCACTACAATCTTGACCTATTTAAATCTAAGGTTAACTATTATTGTAGTGATGTGTAAATGACTGCCTAATTAGCATAGCTAAAGCATAAACTAAATAAATGCCCAAACAGTAAAAGTAGAACAGCTCTTAGTATGCAAGATAAACGACTACAGCAAGACCTGATAAAATACAAAGGAAATCCCATTCCTGCATGACCCCATGAACTTCCCTTCTTGATTGTTCTTATGCTCAAACAACACCATACAGTAATCATCTATTTGTATTGAGTGAACATTAGTATAAAAAAGCTTAGTTATAAACCTTCATATTTAAGCCTATCTGCAAACGTCAGTAAATTTGTCAACAGTCTTGCATATACATCAATTCACGTATCTCTTTTTAATTGGAATTCATCTACATATGTTTGTATATATTTGTATTTGTATGTAGATATATATAGGAGTGTTGCAAGACATATATGCATAATGCATATATAAGATTATCTTTACACTTGTGTTTGTACATCTGCATGTGAGTTAGTATGTGCACCATGTGTGTGTGTCTCTGTGTGTACACCCAGCTATTGAGCAGATTTCCTTTCGATTATTCTCCTAATGATCAAAATGGCAAGTATTTTGTTTAGGTGCCACATTTCCTTTTATTCCAATCAATAATCTTTCCGTTTATTGTTTTTAGCTTTTTGTCATTTGAGTGTCTGGAATTCCAATCTCAATAATTAATGAAGAACATTTTTTCTCTCATTTCCTTAATGATATTGATACTTCATTTGCTGAACTCCTCAAGTTGGGGTTATTTGAAGCAACTTTGCCCATAAAATCATGCAGCTAGCCTTTGCCAATAACAGTTTCACGGCAAACAGTTAAATTCATTGTCAACATCATCATCAGAATAAGTGTTGATTAAAATGTAAAAGGATTTCCAAGAAATATAAAGAACATCATATTAAGCCTGATTCATAATGGAGACAGTTATTAATTTTTATTGATACTAAAAGTATAGGTTCAAGCTCAGGTAATAAATATTGAGTTCAATAACAGGCACAGATCTCTCTTCCTCTTTTGTAAAATTCACACAACACAATTTTTCCATTACTCAAAATCGGTCTTGTGCACTACTCACCATAACTAAATGAATATCATAAAAAAGACTGCACGCAATACTGATATTACTGTGAAAATATAAAAATAATAATAATGGCTGGTGGCTTGTTTTCAAGTATATACCAGTCAGCCCTGTTGCAGATGTCTGCTCTGGTATAAAAAGCCCACCTCTGGTTTATATTGCAACTATTCTAAGTTGACCTTAGTTACAGTTTTTGGGAGAGAGTGTATAAGCTGAAATGATCAGTAGTTGAACAAGGCTAGTAGGCTCAAACACTTAAATCACAATGACTTTTGACTTTGTGCAAAGCACAGCCATCAATGGCTTGAATGAAAATGTGGTATAGGATTCAGGCAGTTCTTAATGGTGCCTCACAGTGGGATCATCTTCCCAGGCTATTATTAGGATGGTGCAAAAATAATGTCGTTTCTCACATAGTAACATATGTGAGAAAACGACATTATTTTTGCACCAACCTAATATTATAAATTGACCATGATGAGATTTGAACCCAGCTCTTATAGTGAGAATGCTAACATTCTTGCCTCTCATTCACATTCCCATTTTGAGTATATATATATATATATATATATATATATATATATATATATATATATATATATATATATATGTATGCATGTAGGAGTGTTGAAAGGTTCTCAACCCAACCCACATCCCAAAAATCTGTAGGCTTTGGTAAAGCATATGATCTGGATGGAAAATCAGGGTATGCTCCATTTTAATCAGGTGAAACTGCTCATTACAGATCAGAGAAAGTGAAAAGTTTGTATTTTATGACTGCAAATTTCTTTCCATCTTTACTTGTGGACTTCTTAAAGAAGTATTTAAAATATCCTTTAAAATTTCACATACTCATTCCAGTCATTGTTTTCACCTCAGACTTTTTGGCTATCATCCCATCCCAGGCATTGTACCTCTCTATAGTTTCCCTTTTTCTTTTTTTCAATCTGGCCAAACTGTCACATGTAGATAACTGTGTTCACTTGCTGAGAGTCTGTGAAACACTTAATTGAAATGGTCATTTATGACAGGAAAAAACCTTTTTATGCTTATGATTTTGTCCCCTAAAGACATCTGTCAAAATAAAGTGTTTTTCAACATTTCAGAAACAGATGAGATATATGACTTGATATTTAATTAACACCATACTGAGCCTGTCTCTGTGGCCAGGTGTGAACTTTACCTTTTCCAGATTTGGCAGAATGAATACAAAAGACAAACAAGTAGAGTTGCCTTGAGTAGAATATATTTGCTGTTGGCAAATGAGAAAATGGGATATTTGCTTGAAATGGAATAAGAAATAGGTATCCTCAGTTTTGTTAGTTCTGAACATTCTTTCAACTTCTCATAAAATGCATTAGCAAAGATTCCAAGAGCTCATCTTGCAACAGTATTTTTCTCAAGCCTAATATAGTGGCTATTATATCTTTAAAATAAAACAACCACTAGTTATGACATTTCTCGTGCAAAACTGAGAACTTCTTCACAGGTATCAAGTTAGTACCATATTTTATATGGATCACTATTAAGCTGGATAACAGAAAAAATGGATTTAGGCTGCTCATCTGAAACACACTGATTTATGCATGTATGCACACACATACACACAATATATTATATATTAGGAAAATCTATAAGAAATGTAAAAAAAATTTTATTTGATACATTTTGTCATTCTTTAGAGTTTCATCAGGTTAAAGTGATATTTACTTTGATGTGATTACATATGTAGATGAAGGAGAAGGGAATACTGAAATTTTTAATTTAATTTTTTTTTTAAATATGTGTTTGGCCAGTTTCATTTAGTTTATTTTCCCCTTTGTTTTTGTTTCCACTACTTTTGTTATTAAATATTCACACATTTAAAACACATATTTAAAAAAATATATTTAAATTTAACATTTTAGCATCCTGTTGACTCATGCATCAACATAAACATCATTTTGGTCTTATGAAGTCTTAAAGGGTGGAAAGTGTCACTTTGTTTTAGATTTTCCTAAAATTGTTCTGATATTTAGACATATATATATCATTTATATATATATATATATATATATATATATATATATTAAAATTACCTCATATGGGGAATAGCCTATTTTGGCAGATGAAGATATTGGTCATCTGTCTTATCAACCCTGGTGTGGACTGAGTTTGTGTCTGTATAATTGGTGGGGGGAATATAATTTAACCATGAAGCTTAAAAAAAAAAAACTGTCAAAAGAAACAATACAGAATTTATCCCTTTGAGTGTTTCAGACATACAAAAGGCATGAGACAGGGGTAAGGAAGGTGGAAGGTATTTGTCTTAAAGGAAAGAAGTTTTATAAAATTAAATCCGAATATTAACCTTATGACATTAATTTGAAGTTATATGAAGAATGAAATAACTTAAAATTAAAAGAGGAATAAAAAGGGGTTTAAAAATAAATTTAAAATATATGCATAAAAGGATGTAAGGGATTAATGGAAAGAGAGTTGGGGAGATAATAAAATAGGGAAAGTTTATAAATTATAATGAATATAGTGTAAAGTGGTTATAGAGGAGGGAAATTAAATATAGAAATTAGAATTAGTTATACAGTCAACATTTGAAGAGTTAGAGAGGAGTGAAAATTATGGAAATATGGTACCTAATTAAGTTAAACCTATACTATGGAAATTTGAATTTGTTTTTATGTCAACATTTTAATACTAATTCATTTCTCTGATTCAATAGTTAGTTTTGATTATTGTATTTTATTATTCTAATTTTTTCTTCTAAACATAAGTCAAACCTATCTCTAAGACTATTAGGAGTATATGCAGAATTTATAATCTTCCAAACTACCTTTCTTCTTCAGTTCCCAAAGTTTTTTTTGAAAGAGTTGTCTGGTGTTTTAGTTTAGGATAAGAAAATGAGTGCCTATGTGTATAAAATCTGATTCCATTCTCCCGTAGAAATTCCAATGTAAATATAATTTTTCATATATTTTTTTGAGGGAAATGATCGCTTGATATATAAACCTGGTAGATCTGCATTTGTCCTCTACTGAACAATTTTCTTTAGATCTACAATAGCATGATCGTTCAATACCAGGTCATTTTGTTTGTCCCATAGAAATTTCTTAAAATATGGTTATTGTGTAAGTTAATAATTTTATAGATGTTGTTGGTACAGGAGTAGATAATCATTTTCCTATTGAAGATCTTACTTAGAACGTTATTTCTTTAAAGATTTTATTAACTTTAGAAAATACTGTCTGATGTTAATATTTGACAGTTTGCAGAATGGGGAGTTGAACCATATAGTTTTTCTTTTTCTGTGTCTACATTTCACTTTAGATATTTCTGTGCTACTTATAGGGGTTAGACAATTTATTTTTAAAACCACAGTTTTGGAGAGCATTTTCATACAATTTATTATTTTTATTAAAGATGTTTATGTTGGATGATAATCAAATAATCCTAGCACCAACAGTGGTGGATATCTGCTTCACAATGGCATTGAGGTGGTTAGAATTAACATTAATATAGGTAGAGGTTCCATTGTCTTTATGGTATGGTTTAAATGTTTTATTATTGAAGTTAAAGGTGATGTCTAGATAATCACCTAATTTAAGGTTAGAGGAAATCTCAATCCTAAACCCTAATAATTTAAATCCCCTCACATATATATATATATATATATATATATATGAGAAATATATCAGACTGGGTAACTAAATGACAATGAAAAAGAAATATAGGTATGGAGGTATGTATATGTCTAACTATTTATATATCATGTATATAAACAAGTTTCTCAACTCAACATTCATGTAGCTAACAAATGCTATGTTTAACATACTTTTACACATATGTATATAGATATATCAGTACCTGAAAAGTAAAATCTATTATTTTGTTTACTTCATTTTTCAATAGAATAACACTTGGAAAATATTGCCAATGATTTGATTTTCTAAAATCAAATATTTCCAATGATATTTGTGCAGATATATACATACAGACAGACAAAGGTAAATTATTAATAATTCCAGATCAATCTATAGCCATTATCATGTGTGCATGCATTTTTATCTTTTTAAAACAATTTATTTGTGTGTACATATCTATCCATCAATATATACCTACCTTTTATATATCTATGGATCAACATATTAAACCTATAACAGAACATATGTTAGTGTAGCAAATGGTGACACTAGGGTCCCCCAAATGCTAAGCTAAAAAGAAGAATACTCCTGTTTTATTTAATAAAACCATAAAACCTTTTTGGTCCCATTAGCAAGTAGGCAATGCATTGAAACTTAAAATTAACTTGCCCAATTTATTTCATTCAAATTCAAACAAAAATCAATTTTAATAATGACATACATCAGATACAAGCATATCATTCTGCCTTTTTTATGAACCATGCCTTTCAAGATGTAGGCGATTATATCTCTCCACAACTTCTTATCCTTTGTAGCTCTAAGCAATATTTTTCTCTTACTATCCTTCCCTGTGTCTGTTCTGCCATCCATTTAAACAAGCTCATTAAGTTGGTTATTAGCTTATTTCTTCTGTCCCTCTTGCCTAAATTTTTCCCTGTGAGTAATATATTCTCCAAGCCCTATATATAGTGGCATACACTCCAACTGGTTTAAAATTCAGAGTTGTCTTTCTCCTAAACTAGTTGCCAACTGAAACTGATGAATATAGTCTGCCCTACTATTTAACCCATAGGTGGAGGGAGAAGAGATAGATTTATACTTTTCCCAAGGATATTCATTCAAAAGTAAATATAAAAAATTCAACTGGAATTCAAACATGGTTCGCCAATATTTTATTACAAGCCTCTAACCATTACATCACAGTGTGTGTGTGTCATATATATATATATATATATATATATATATATATATATATATATATATATATATATATATATATATTTGAATTTAGTGTATTGTGGAAGCAGATCATTATTTAAACATATCTTATTAAATATAACAGGCAATGAATGTCTATTATGTCTGATCATGAGCTGTTCTAATGTTTGCTTTAATTTCTGGTGAAAATAAAAACAAAAATTATGCAACATTTGGATATTTTTTTATTAAGTTGGTCCTGAGCTTTATGTCTGTATAACCACTCTGAGGATGGCTCATGTGAGCCGAAAGCTTAGGACCAACTTAATAAAAAAAATATCCAAATGTCAGACAATTTTTGTCTTTATTTTCTACCAGAAATTAAAGCAAACAGTCGAACATTAGAACGGATCATGATCAGACATTATAGACATTCATTTTCTGTTATATTTAATAATATATATATATATATAATTATATATATATATATATTGAGAGAGAGTGAGAAATGGAAAAAAATTAGTGAGAGAGATACAGAAAGAGGAGGAGACAGACAGAAAGAGAGAGAGAGAGAGACAAAGACCGAGAAATGAGAAATAATTATAATGAGAAAGAGAGAGTTTTTGCATATATACTTATGTGTATGTGGGTGCACATATCATTTGCAAACAATGGAAATGCCAGAAGGCAAAAGAAAGTAAGAAAAAGATAAAAGTTTCCCAAGAGAAGCTTCTAAATGAATAACTTAATTTTACTTATCAGAGAAACATTTCAATAAGCAAAAATTTCTGCCTTTAAACTTTTATAAGATGTCATCAAAAGAAGAATAGTTTAATAAATGATAAAAACTTACATCGACAAACAACCCAATCCCAGCAGCAAAAAAGATATTCACTTTGGCAAAGAACAAAGTGGATAGAAATTAGATTTCATTGCTTTTATTGCATGATAGTGGACCATCAATCTTGAGAAATCTCAGTACAGTTTTTTTTCTTTTCATATATTAGTGATCAAACAGATTTGAAAAAAGAAGAAATTGCCAACTTTGAAGACAAAGAACTCAGTTTCTATGTTTATGCATAAGTTGAGATCCCAAGAGAGGTTTGTTTGATATCAGCTACACCACCCACCCTCCTGCTTTGACCAATTTTATTACTCAGTGAAGTGTATTAGTCTTTGTTTGTAAGTGAATGAACTGACAACATCAAATGCTAATAAAGGTCACTTTATTTTTGTTTCACATACAAAAGAATATGTGCATGGTGGTGCTATATGCAAAGGCATACACAACAAAAACCTCAGCAATGATACCCAAAGTCTGGCTGAAATCAGTCTAGAAATCTTGCTTGTTTGTGTGCATGCATTCTTGAATATATATATATATATATATATATATATATATATATATATATATACACACACACACACACACAAACATGCATACATCCAACTGCAAAAAGCTTTTTAAAATAAGACCTTATTATAAAAAAAACAAATTTTAACAATATCAACACATTGAACACAGCCACAGTGTAGTAGCCATATTCATAAATTAAGAATATATCTCCTTTCAGCAACTTTTAAACTGTTTACAACAACAGAGGTAAAATCCTTGAAAATGATTAATATATTACCTAAAAGCACTTGGAACAAACAATCAGTTGGACAATTTTCAAACTCACTGAGTTCAAAAAAGGAAAAATGCAATGTAGACTTAACAGAAGTATTTTGTCAGTTATTTTTAACCAAACATATATCAGAAAGGGATTACTCCCCATATACACAACTAACATATATATATATATATATATATATATATATATATATATATATATATATATAATTATTTTTTAAAAATATGATTCCATCACTACATAAGAGTTCTCAAGTTTCAAAAACAGAAGCTAAAAACTTCAATTTAATTATAGAAATTAAATTAAATTAAAGTACCTAGTTCTGTTTCATCCTCAAGCGAATTTTGTAATAACTAATTTTGAAATTTATGGAGCTTTATAAGCATATACATTCATAATATTAATTTCTATGGATATGGAGAAAACTAATAATTTTAATAAGGGGTGGTAGGGTATTCATTTTCACTGACAACTATTGTATCAACATATTAGTTTAGAAAAGAGGTTAAGTCAAGATAGTGTCAGCGTGCCTTTTTTCAAATGAATGATGACATTCGTTCAACACATATCGTCTGGTCTATTTCAATGACAGAAAGTTCTTGGCACTTTTGTCATGCCATTAAATGTCTATTTGTATACATAAAGATTTTTTTTCTAAAAGGGTTATTTTTATATATATATGTCATATTGAACTACAATTTGTTTTTTTGTTGACAACTTCTTAAAGGCTTTTTTAGCTTATGATTGGGTTAAGTTTTTAAACCTATTGCTTTAATTGAACTTGTTTATAGACTTTGAAATTTGAACATTTTTTAAGCTAATTTTTTAAGGCGAATGTCTGTTGGTGTCGGCAAAAAACTGTTATCTCATGTGTTTGATTTAATAAATTTTCAATTTTTAGAAACTTAATGTGTAGTTTTTCATGTAGGCATAAAGGGCATGGGTCATCCCAGGATTTACAAGTTCTTGTTCTATTTATTATTTTCCATTTTACTTTTGGTATTTTATTTGTTTCTTTTAAATGCCAAAAATATTCCAATAGGGATGTCTGATTTCTATTTCTAATATTATTGAAGGAGCTTTTGTGTTGTATCCACTTTATTTTAAATTCATTCTTCATGGATCCTATATATATCTTTTCAATGTTTGGATTCTCAATGGATGAGAATATGCATTTGTATACCATAGATTCTATGTGGCATTTATTATCCAACGGGCAATCTTCAGGGTTTCTACAATCACATAATTTTTCATTATTTTTGTCTAATTTTAATTTAGGGTTGTTATTTATTTGATTTTGGCATGTGTGTTTCTTCAGGATTTTATTATATATTTTATGGTTCTTTCTAGATTTTCAGTGCAGCTGTAACTTAATTTTAAGGTGTTTTTATTAAAAATCTTGCTAAGTTTGCTATCAGTAGGAAAGTATTTTTCAATTAAATCTAGGAATTTTTGCCCTAGTTTATTGCTAACCATTTGGTTGAACGGGGAGGTATACCAAATGATTTTTCTTTTTCATTTTTTTTCTTTTTCTGTTTTTCTTCTGGTTTGTACTATTGTTTTTTATATAATTGATGTGAGTGTTTTTGTAGCCACTATTTTTCCAAGCTTTGTTGTAAAAATTACTGTGTTTCTGGAATATTTCTTCATTTTTGGAGTTCATGCTGATTCTTTTCTCTATTGATGAAGGTATGTGCTTAAACGTGGCTAGAGGATGGTTTGACCCAGGGTGTATATACAAGGCGTTAGTGTTAGGTAAGGTAGGTATATGTTGTTCATTAAGTCTAAAGTTATGTCAAAGAAGTTTACCCTTTTCGATTTTGGGTTAACTGCAGTTTTTAAATTTAGTTTTCTGAATTCACTATGTATTATCTTTCTAATTCTATCTATTTTGAAATTTGTGGAACTTCTCACTACCATGAGCCTCTCATACCTGTATAGCCCGATGTCCTTAATGTCTAATTCATGGTGTGTGGTTAGGTTATATAGTATAAATAGGCCGACAAGGTCAGAAGACTCTGCAGAGTCTAAAGATGCCATGGTAATGTCAAAATGGTCTTCAGTGTTTTTAATCCATTGGTCCCCATTATGAATGAGGACAAATATTTTTGCATTAAGAATTATGTTCATTTCTTTTTCTGTTAGGTCTGAATATATAGTAGCAAACTCTAGGGCAGTTGTGAATAGATCTATTGATATTGACTGGTAATAATCCACAATATCGAACTGTATTAGGGTACAATCAGGCTTGTTGTTGATACTGGTAAACCATTTGATGACTTCTTTGGTATTAATCCAGTGTGTTAATCCAAGGTAGTCTTTAATTTGTTTATTAATCCTTACTAGGATTCTTTTGCTTATTTTTCCGATGTCGGGTTGGTTTTATCATTCTAGTATTAGGGTTTTCCTCAAAATCCAGTTTATCATCCTTAAGAGTGATGTAGCATTCCTTTTCAACAAGTTTGCCTATCTTTAATTTATCAGTAATATTTTTACTGGTTCTGTTAATATTATCTACCATATTTACATTGTTATTATAAGCTTTTTTATAAGTCCTTGTTAATTTTTTTTTTTTTAAGTTGTCGTAGACAAAACTGGAAAATTCTACAAATTGATGGTAAAGAACTACAATAACAAGGCTCTACTTGTGTATCGAGCACTGTTTTTTAAACTAAAAACAAAAATACTAAGGAACTTTGGATTATTAACCTAATGATTCTTTCCTATTTTTCTGTATTTACACACACACACACACATATATATATATATATATATATATATATATATATATATATGGTGTGGTGGACTCTCCTGTTGTATTCGATATATGAGGGTCAAGCAGCTCAGTTCCTAGGAAACAACAGCCTAGACACCAGCACATGATTTGATTATATTGGTGAAGACTTTATGCAGACCAACTAAACTTTTTGGAAGGGCCCAATACAAAGACCTGTTGCACTACGTCCCCCAATGTCCCCAAATCACCCTCTGCACATTTTGAATTCAATGTCATCCTTCTCCTAGACCTGTTACCATCCAAGGCTATAGAACCCAGTCTGTCCTGCTATTTACCCATAGATGGAGGGAGAAGAGGATGTGTGTGTGTGTGTGCCTACAAATTTCTCTCTATATACAGGGTACGATGGATAAATTGTCATTTAAAAGACAAAAATGAAAATAACATTGACATCTTTTAACAGATATGTTTACTCAAATTACACAAAAATATCTTGAAATATTAAAGAGTAAATTTATTCTATTTCCTATATTTCTTCTGGATGGTCTCCTTGTTTAAGTTGGTGAATACTACCATGATCCTTGCCTTCAGTTCATTTTTGGTGCTACAAGGAGTTTTTTTGTTGGTCTCTCACTCAACTGCGCTCCACCCATAATAATCATGAGGGTTGCCTGATTGTCTGACAGCCATGAATAAATTCTGCTTGTGTGATATGGTGCAGTGTCCTGTTATCAGACATAGGGTCTTCCATCAGCCACCCTCTTGACCCAGTGCAGCACTACCTCCTTAAGGTACGTGATGTAGGCCTCTGTATTGAGTCTGAGACCCTCACCAACAAATTTAAGTGTTTTCTTATCAAAATGATCATAGAGGGAGTTTTTCAAGTTGCCGTACCCTCATAATCACCATTAGACTCATCCAACTGTTTTCAAATCCTCTGCACTGTCCTCAGATTGATCCCCAAACACCCCAAAATTATTGGAGCTTCCAGTACAAATTCCAAACAGTACATCATGCCATTTTCAAATTTTTGGCAGAGTGAATTGTGCCATGGTGCTCTATTTCTTACAGATAGTGCCCAACTGATCCTACTATACTGTACAGTCCACAAAATCAAAAACACCCTGTATATGTGAGTGTGTGTGTATTGCTTCAAAAGTTATTATGGTGGGCTGTAAAAAAAATGACAGATTAAAAAAAAAATCCATTAATTCTTTAAAAAATATGTGTATATATATGTGTGTGTATACATATATACATATTGGCTGATTGGTGACTAAGGTAGTGGCATATTTTCTATGCAGTGTTTGGGATTGGAAAAGATATTAAAAAAAGAAAATTAGATAATGATTTTCAAAGTAGGTAGGCCCTTAGAAAATTGGCAAAGTACAACCTTTCTAGTTCACTGATATGGACCTATATAAAGCTAAATATTTGTACACAGATACATACAAGTATATGTATGCATATGCTAATTTTCTTCATCTTTGCCTGATAAATAATAGCAACATTTTATAATACCAGTGTCCAACACTTGGATTTTATGCATTTTCTTGATGAACCTGTCTTTTGTGCTGTTAGTTTTCTTATTCTTTTATGCACGTCTGCTTTATCTATAATACTCATTCTTTACTATTTTCTGCACATTTTTACTTACTGAATAGTTTATAGTTTATTCTGCATTTAGTTTTGAATAATTTGTGAAATTTTTAAAAGTTTCAATTTATTATATTCTTAGTTTTCTAAAAATTGATGAAGTCCAAAATTATTCCTCATCCCACTTATGGAAATTATAAAGTAATATTGCTCTATGGTAATTGTAATGTTTTTTTTTCTTAATTTGACATTTAATACATATGTGAGCTGCATGTAGCATGATAACTCATTTGTTCTGCAACCATGGTGGCAACTGCTGAACTTGACAAGAAACTCTGAATGAAGATAGTTGATACTTACAAGCAAAATGATGAATATAGAGCACTTTCAAAGCATTTTAATGTTCTTAAAATGATAATTCAGAGCATTATCAAAAAAAATCAACCCTCATTGTGTTGAGAATAAGGACTGGTAAAAAATGGTTAATTTCTCAGAGAATGGAAAGGAAGACTGTAAAGATGTCTTGAAGAATCTTCTCTTAATGGCAAAAGATATTGTCAATGATATACTAAAAGTAGGATTGAATATGTTGTCAAAGTTAGTGCAATAAACTATCAACAAAAGTTCTTCCAAGGTGAGTGAACTGAAGGCAAAAGACCCTGCACACATTGCAAACAATACGGATATAGGAGCTGAACTTGAAATACCCATCATGCAGTACTGTGAGATGATACACTAGGGCTACTTGATGTGTGCTGATACCTGCATTTGTCTCTGAAAGCCTGTAGAATGTGTTCTTCATGGTCAGTCATATGAGCAGATCTCAGTCTTCTTCGATCCATAGTTTGTGGTGCCACAGATCAAAATCTGATACAGCCATCCAGCCTTGTATCCATTACCATTTACATAGCCATATGTAAAAATCATATCTGCCTGCTCCTGAGATGAATATCCTACCATTGTGAAATGGAACACTTCTCAGTTAACTCAGTCCTACACATGTTAAATATTGAAGACAGACTACCCACAAATGTACACGAATGAAAAATATAGCCTAGTCTACATGACAACAAAGCAAATATACCATGAACTTAATAAGTTAATAACTTAAAACAAAGGATTTCTGGACATATTTTTATGTGGACTTTTGTCCTTGCATTGGTGTGAGGAAGCCACCCTAAAAGTTTGTAAAAGTATTTTTGATACACCACGTATATATATATATATATATATATATATATATATATATATATATATGCACACACCCTAGCTTAAAAGCTGCCCTATTGCGTGTCATTTAAGCCAGCTCCTGTGTAGGGCTCTTGATTAGGCTTTCATCACAATAGGTAGGAAGGAGTAGATGCGATAGGCAACAATAAACTATAGAAGAACTCAAAATTGATCACTGCATTACTATTTAAGTTTACCTTTTAAAAGTTCAACACTAATTCTTCTGCTGCCACTTAATTTAAAGACAATTTGATGTATGTAGGTCCTTACTTTCTGTACAAAAAATTATTTTTATTTCATGGGTGACATTTACTGGATTTCACAATTAATTGTGATTATTCCCAAATTTATTTCCAAGTTATAAAAATTGTTATTATATTAAATAATGTCGTTTTCTCACATATGTTACTATGTGAGAAAACGACATTATTTTTGCACCAACCTAATACAAAAAAAAAAAATTGTCACAAAATAGAAAATTGTGTTAAAAAAAATAATTGCCAAAATAATCACAATAATGAAAAATTGGGAATCCAATTTCCTGGGAAATTTGGACATAAATTGTCCAATGCCTTTAGAATACTTTTAGCTTTTCTATGCCATTGCCACAGAGCTTAATCTTGAAACCACTACCAAAACAACACAATTGGTGGGTACACACACATACAAAACTTTATCACCACAAAAATAACTCTTTTATAATGACCTATAAAAGCATAAATGCTTAGATGACATTGGAAAATTTGTGTCAAAATTTTCCTGGGCACCAGTAAAATGTCCCAAAGAGAAAAATTAAATGACAAACATTTCAAGCAAAGAACTTCATTTATCTTCAAACAAACCTGCACATTATATGTTGTGACCAAGTAAATAGGTTAAAGAAATAACCAAACAAGTATTACATATATATATTAAACAGTAAATACAACAAGAGTATTACACAACTAGTGAGTGTGTGTCGGATGACCCAGCATTCAAAATATTCAACTTAATATTTAACAGGCCCCCACGAGGGATGTATGTGGCACAAGGCCGAGTTTACCGTGGGCTCTCCGAGACCATAGGCTCGGCCAAAAATATTCCCTTAAAACCTGTATAAATGGATTCGGAGCATGGCTACTTCCACAAACAAAACTTTGCCCTTCGGCAAAGCCTCGTCCAGGTTCCTCTCTGCTCAAGGCAGAGAGTTCGACAGATGAACAATCTATTCAACTGTTCCCCCAAGGCCTTCTCTCTTACTAATCTTATAGTAGGCAGAAGAGTCCAACATGGACTCTTTAGAGGGAGGACACCACAACACTATATATATATATATATATATATATATATATATATATATATATGTGTGTGTGTATATATATGGTAGACTTTCCTATTGTAAATGATAAATAAAGGGTCAGCATTAGATGGTGCCTTTTGTTTTGCACTTATGCATGCTAGCAGAGGCTCTTGTGGAGAAAATCAGGTAAGGGAAAGACATATTTCATTTGTGCTTTCTTAAGTGTGATACTAGCCCAGCCTTGCTGCCGGCAACAAAGCCACACTGACAGATGAAATTTGTTAAAGCAGGATTTTGATGGCATCTCTGCTTGATGAGGCTGATCACGGTGCTTCAGTCAACTGTCTTCAAAACCCTTTAACTTAATGAAACGTGTCTTATGCCACTCCTTTCAGTTTGATGCTTGGGCTTCCCAGATTTTCAGATCAAAGTTTAAATGTTTCAAGTTGTCTTTGTAGTGTAAGAGAGGACATCCAACTGAACGCTTGGAGTTTGGTAGTTGTCCATACAGCACCTTCTTTGGCAGCCTATACTCATCCATTTTCACAACATGACCATCCCACCTAAGTTGTATCTTTGCTAGAATGGTTTCAATACCTGTGATGTTGTTACATTTCTTCAGTATTGCACTGTTCTTGGCTGTCATCCCATTTTATATGACATATGGCACAAAGACAGCTGCACATGTGAAAGGCATCAAGTTGATTTATGTGCTTATGGTACAGGGTCCAAATTTCAGCACCATAGAGAAGGGTTTTGAGAATGACTGATCTGTATACATTGATCTTTACACTGAGAGACACATCTTTGGTGTTCCATAACCTATGTTTAAGTTTACCAAATGCTGTACTGCCTTTGACTATTCTGGATTAGATTTCTCTTTCCATTTTTTCATCAGAAGTTACTGTTGATCCAAGATATGTGAACACCTCAACAGTTTTTAATGCCGTACCATCAATGCCTACAGAAGGATTTATGAGAGATGGATTGCCCGGTACTGGCACATTAGCTCAGTCTTCTTTATGTTGATAGTGAGTCTAAATGCTTTCACTGTTTCAGAGAACTTATCAAGGATAAGTTGAATGTCTTCTAGACTGCAAAGAGAAGATCATGTACAAGCTGCAGACCAAGTTTCGATTGTACTTTAAAACGTTGCTGATTGTATAGACCTCCACTTGTTCTGAATTCAACATTGACTCCTTCACTTAAATCAGAGAATGCTTTTTCAAGCATAGCAGAAAAGTAAAGTGCCAAAGAAGAGGAGCAAGAACGCAACTTTGCTTTGTACCATTGGAAATGAAAAAGGTGTCCGATTGCTTACTTCCCAACTTTACAAAAGCTTTCATTCCTTTGTGAAAGGAGATAATAATATGGATCCTTTTTTCTGGAACACCTAATTTTGACAAAACTTTCCAAAGAGAAGTTCAAGATACAGTATCAAAAGCCTTTATTAAAAATGGATCCTTGTTTTGTTCTCGTGCCTTCTCCTGAGCCTGCCAGAGACAAAAGATCATATCCAGCGTTCCTATACTGGATCGAAAACCATACTGGGTTTCTGGTAATTCCTATTCTGAGACAAATTCATTAAGCCTATTCAGGATGATACAAGCAAGGATTTTGCCAGCAACCAGAGATATTCCTCTATGGTTGTCACATTCACACCTGTTCCCTTTGTGCTTATATAAATGGACAATTGAAGCATACTTATACTTCTGTGGCACTTCTCCCCCATACAAGGTTGAAAAATTTGAAGGTTAAAGGATTAGGAGAAGGGCTTTGTACAACAGGTCTCTGAGGAAGATTGTTTATTAATTCGGCATCAGACAAATCCTGATTTAGGACCATGGAGAAGTGTTCTGCCCAGTGCTTTATAATGTGGCTTTTGTCTGTCAAAAGAGTTTTATCCAAAGAAAAGATTGGTGATAGACCACCGGAAATGGGACCAAAAACAGTGTTCAAGTTTTCATAGAATGATTTGAAGTCACATCTGTCAGCAACCTCATGCAAAGTTTTAGCCTTTGCTGTCCACCAGCCCTCCTTCATCTCCCTCAATTTTGCTTGAGATTCTCTCTTGGATGATTTAAAGACCTGTTTCTTTAATAGGCATGCTTTGTCTGCCATCCAGATCTGATGACATTTATGCATGTTTTCAAGTAGAGATTTAATTTCAGGATTGTTTCAATCAAACCAGTCTCAATATTTTCTCTGAACATACCAGTATGTTTTGTAAGGCAGACCATGCTGATTGAACTTCATTGCCTACATCAAGAGATGAAAATTTTGAGTCACACAATGTTTGGAAAGAATCTAATGTTTCACTGTCTTTCAGCTTTGTTATGTCTACTTTCTTTGGCGGTTTTGCTCAATTATTTCTAACAGGTTTCTTCAAATGCAGCCATATGCGAACAAACAATTTTGTGATCTGATGAACATTGACCGATTGCTAGTGATTGCATAAGGTTTATGCCATGGCAATCACGACCATGAACAATAATGTCATCAATGAGTTGGTTGTGCCCTGATCTAGAATGTCAACATGTAGTTTTAAAACTAGTTGGTTGTTGGAAAATTGTGTTGGTGATTACAAGATCGAATTCACTGCAAAGAAACAGCAGCAATACCCATAAGAATTTGATTCACCAACACCATGTTTTCCAGTCAAACACGAGCATTGAAGTATTAGTCATCCAGCTACTGAGCAACCTGCACTAAGATTTGTTTAAAGTGTCAGTTGCTTGTGCAGCACAAAGCACACTCCCTCCATCAAAACAACATAGCCCATATAGGTGCACTGTGTGCCAGGCATTAGGTGTTTGTGATGATCGCATGTTATATTATCATGAAGTTTGACCTCCCCGGGACCTTAAATACATATATATTGTATATCTATAACTATATTATATATATTAAAAATAATAAGAAAGAACTGTAAGATTTATAATTTGTGTTCTTAGTAATTATTTTTATTTTTAAAAAACAGTACAGCATAATATTATAATTATTTTCTATTTTAAAAATATGGTTCCATCACTACACAGGAATTACCATGTTTCAAAACAGAAACTAAAATTATTATTAAGTAAATTTCTTAATATGTTAATCCCAAAAATTGCTTGAGAATGGAATGGAGCTATAGATTTTAAATTTATTTTTATAATTAAATTTAAAGTTTCAGTTTCTATTTTTAAAACATGGTAATTCTTGTGTAGTAATGAAACCATATTTTTAAAATATAAAATAATTATAATAACTATATTTTATATAAAAGAGGCTGTATTTTGTTTTTAAACATACATACATACATACATATATACATATATATATATATATATATATATATATATATATATATATATATATATATATATATATATGTATGTTTAAAAACAAAATACAGCCTCTTTTAATGAAAAAAGGTTGGGTATAAGGTTTGTGGGCTTTACTCAGATCAACCAATCGAATATGATCTACTAAATATGCTGATGTACTGATGATATTTGTGAAAAGACTTTATCATACTCCAGATAAAAACAGTGCTGCATTGAACATCTCGAAAGCCTTTGATTGGCACTAGCATTCAGGTCTTCTCAACAAGATGAAAAGTTATGGTGTCGCCAGACACTTATTTGAACTGATCCTGGTTTTCCTATCAAATCATGAAATGAGAGTTATCCTAAACAACCACTCGTCTAGATCCTTTTGTACTAATGCAGGTGTCTTCCAGGGTCCAAGGCTCCATCTTTGGTCATAAACTATTTTTAAATTTCATTAATGATCTTCCTAATGATATCATCTCTCAAGTTGGTATCTACACTGATGACACAACAATTTACTCCTGGCTTGATAATAAAACTTATCAGTCTGACAAGGTGAAAATAGCAGCCAATGTCTAAAATAACCTCAAATCCATAGTTAACGGAGGCAGAAGATGGCTTGTTAATTTTAATGACTCCAAAACTATACTTCTCTTAATTAATCATCTGAGAGAACTCTTTCTGCCTTCCATCAGCATGGCTGATGCTAACCTCCAGGAAAGTGACTCATTGCATCTTCTCAAGCTTACATTCTCAGCTGACATGAAGTGGAAAGACTAAATTGAATCAGTTGCTAAATCAGCTGCTAAGAAAGTCTGTTCACTGTGTTGTCCAAGACAATTTTTCTCTCCAGAATTTATCTTGCATATCTATAAGTTACTATTCAGCCATTAGAATTATTGCTGCCACAATTAAAACATTATACAAGTCTCATTAGAATCTATTCATTCTTTTCAATTCATGCTGCTTTATTTCAGAGGCTATTTGAGCTTAGAATGTTGTGATAAAAACAAACAAGCAATAAAATGAAAAAAATAGCCAGAAATAAAAATAATTAACAGGTTAAACTCAGATGAGTGAAGAAAGGTCAAGACTGGATCAGTGAGAATGGAAACAGGGTAGAAGGAGCAAAGCTATGTCAAAGAAGTGGGAGGAAACAAGAATGTGAAGTACTAGGAAGATTTAGGATGGGTGGGGAAAAGGAAGGAGAAAGCTAAAAGCTGATGAGGTAATGAGAAGAAATAGATTGGTGCATGACTGTCAAGGACCTCAAGAGTCCGACAAAGATTTGCTTTGCTGTGTGGTGATTCGCATCAATTGAGATGAAAAGAAATACTGTAAAGATTGTCTTTCTTTGTCTGTGTAAGTAAAGTGTATGTATGTTTGATATGTGTTGTAATGTTGTTTGTAGGAAAACATCAAGAAAGATATAAATAAACAAACTTTATAAGCAGATATATATGGCCATATATATATATATATACAGAGGGATATATACACACTAAGGGGGATATATACACACTAATGTGTATATTTTAGGTAAGCATAGGTCTATACTGATCTACATATGTGCAATAAAATACAGCACTAAACAAAACTTTTCTTACCATATTGTGGTAATGGAAGTATGTGGCATACGACATAGGTATGTTATAAAAATTACTATTTGTAAGTTAATTTTATGTACATATGAAAACACATTTATAAGGAATTAATGAACTTTTATTTTTCAATTCAACAATATTTCATATAAACATATTTTTTGTTGATACATATGTTTGAGTAGATGCCCTGTTGCTTTTTTTTTTTTGTTTATTTTTAACAGTATGTATAATGTCTACTGGCCTGGACATTTGAGAAGCTTATTAAAGAAATCTGTTCTCTCTGACAGGGTTTGAATCTGCATTCAGACCAGTAGACAATAAATATACTATTTAATAAATAAACAAACCGTTTACTCAAATATGGTTATCCACTTATATTATAACACACACTTTGGCTTAAATAATAAAATCTCTTGGATTAATAAATAAAAATCCATCCCTTTTATATATATATATATATATATATATATATATATATATGGTGTAGTGATATATAGAAATTTTGTTTCATCAAGAAAAGTTTTGGAGGAAAGATGTATGACAAAGTGGAAAAAGTTTTCATATAACATGTTTTGTCCCTTCGAACTTCATTGAACTAAGTTTGTTTACATTGAAGTGATTACACATGTGTGCAAATGAGAGATGCTGGGAAGTTTAAATTTAGAAAAAAAAAAAATTTTTATTAATATGTGTTTTGGTTCTATAATCTTGTCAATTTCATTTAGATTCTTTTTCTTTTTGTTTCCATCATCTCTGCTATTAAATATCTCACATTGTGATAACAGAAAATCTGCCAGGAATGGGGAAATATTGTAAGATTCCTAGACGCAAATTTACTATGGATGAACACTAGTGATTAAAGCACTTTCTAAATGTTTCGGTCTTTGTAAATTATTTTCTCTTTTAATTAGAGTAACATTTTTTTTATGTAAGCAACTAATGCATTTAATGTATTGTTTTTGGCAATGTCTCTTTTATGATCATTTAATCTTTTATTTCAAGTTTATATTCTTTCAGGCAATTTTTGCAGGTGATAATGTAAATTCCACCTTCATGTTTTGGCTTGTTGTTTTCTTTTACATTGGCCTGACGATTGCATATAGCATGAAACAGACTGTTGCCTCTAAGTGTTGACATCTATGTTCACTTTTATATTTATACATGCTCTATCTCTGATATTGAGCACTTTATCCCATAAATATAGCACACCTTAAGACTATATTTCTTCATATATATATATATATATATATATATATATATATATATATATATAGGATTATATAAATATGAAATTTGTCACTTAGCTCAAAGATGTATGAACATGTAGCATGTAGTACAAAGTTATTTCCAGGGTCAGAGATGACTTAAAATTAGGGTAATATTTCAGATATATATAACAAATATATAAATGTACATGCATGGATGGGCTGATTTATATATATATATATATATATATATATATATATATATATATATATATATATTATACACACACACAGGTAAAAATCCATGGGTAAGTAATCCAAGTAAGATCCTAATAATATCAAATATTAAAACTGATCCACAAAAGAGAGCTCAATATATTTATTATAGAACATATAAATGAATTACATAAAAATAGAGTAATAGGTAATGCGTCCTCAAGGACACATAGCACAGTGGATAAAGGCATTAGTTGGATCCATTGACAGGACCCAAAGAGTGTGAGTTCAATACCTAAAAAAAAAAATAGTGATAATCAAACTCACTACAATAGGAAACAGTTTATAAGATAACTAACCATTGTCCTATATATATATATATATATATATATATATATATATATATATATATATGCATGCAATGTATATATTATTTATATATTATATATGCACAGTACTTATTGGAAAGCACTCAACATCAGTGATAGAGCTAACATATTTAGTTGGATTGATGTGAGTTTGTGACACTGGGTTTGTCCAACAATTGCAACGGGTGTGAAACCCAGGGTCACAAAAGCACATAAATCCAACTAATATATATATATATATATATATATATATATATATATATATATATGGTTGGATAGATGTGAGCTTGTGACCCTGGGTTTCACACTTTTCTGCGATCGTCAGTTTGTCTGACGATCGCTAAAGCGTGAAACCCAGGGTCACAAGCTCACATCTATCCAACCATATATGTTAGCTCTATCTCTGATATTGAGCGCTTTCTAATAAGTACCGCGCATATAATATATAAATAATTATACACATATATATATATTTATTTATATTTATATACACAAACTTTTCACATATATATATATATATATATAGATATATATATATATTAGTTGAATTGAACTTGGCTGTATACATATATATTTGAAGTGGTACTGTCCCCAAGTAATATTATTAGTCTCTCTCTCTCTCTCTCTCTCTCTCTCTCTCTGTGCATTTGTATGCCAATTGGAGTATAGAGATACTTAAGCATAGTGTCTCTGACAGACATACAAATATACACATCAACAAAATTCTCCATATATGCATTTGTATGTAGAGATAGCAATAATAAATATTAGTTATGGACAATGCTAGATGTGAAAAGTAAAGAAAAAGAAAAAAAAAATAGTAAAAAAGTTGAAAAAGTGAAAATGGAGGTAATTAAGTGCAAAGGGAAAAAATATTTAGCACAAAGTAAATGGAAGGTGCACAAAGGAAAACAGTGTTTGCAAGTTGTGATAAATTCATTCAGGCAGTCAGGCACACATATGCGCATATGTGCACATGTAGAAGGATACACACATAGAGAAACAAGCAGTGCATGAGCCTCTTGCAAAAGGATCAAGGAGATAACATTAGATGGCAGAGATTAAAAGATATACAAGAAACAAGATCAGAACGGAAATGATAAAAGCAAAAGTTGTCAAAGAGAGGAAAGGGGGATAAAAGGCACTGAAAAGGGTCATGGTGAAATGAATACAGCAGTAGGAAAGGGTATAGATATCATGAAGAAATTGATAAACGCCGGTTTTGAAATACCCAAGCTTGGCTTTAAGTTCAAAACTCAAAGACAAGAATTTGACGAGAAAAAAAAAATGAAAGTGTAGAAGAAAGGGATAAAAGTAAAAGATGACAGACATCTGATGGAAATGGAAGAATGATTATAAAAAGAAGAGTGGAATATGAAAGGAAAAGGAAAAGAGAATATACAAAAATGAAGAAAAAAAGATGAGGTCAAAAAGAAAAGATAAAAACAGAGTTAAATAAAAACTGAAAGAAAAGGAAAAACAAACTGCAAATTATGGCAAAATATTCTTTTAAAATTAAGGAGAATGAAGAGATTAAAAAGAGAGGAGAAAAGAAATAGATATGAAAAATAAAATGCAGAAGTGAGAGGAAAAAAAGAAGAAAAAATGGAGAAAAAGAAAAAATTAAAACAAATTCATAGGGAATGTGAAAAATGACAAAAAAATGTATAATATAAAAAATGCACAAATGAAGCAAAGAATGAATATCAGATGAAAGTAAATGAGAAACATGAGAAGGAAGAATTATTGAAAATAAGAAAATAAGAAAGAAAAGCAAGCAAAAATGAAAACTGACATCAAAATTACAAACTTAGATCTCACCTGAATATAGATCATGGAGATCATAAACAATAATTAAGAGACAAAATTTTAAAATATCCCAGAAACAGAAAAAAAGAGGGTGGAGGGCAAAAAAGCAAAAAATATAAACTGCCATTAATATCATCACTATCATCATCAGAAATATAAGTACCTTGAAGTGAAGAGAAGGGTGGGAAGTTTGTGAGGAAGAAATCAAAAAACAAAAATGCCAAAAGAAAAAAACATTTAAGAAATAAAATGAAGAATTAAAAAAAAAACAGAAAGAAAATTTGAAGAAAAATAAGATGTAGATTAAGAAAGATCAAGAAAAGGAAATGAGGGAAAAAAACAAGAAGAAAAGAAGAAAAAATGAAAAAGGAGAGATAAACAGAATTAAGTGATAATGACAACAAAAACGATTAGTAAAAAAAAAAAAAAAAATGGAGACCAAAAATGAAATAAGATTGAATGTGAAAACAAAGAAAAACATTTTAGTTAAAAGGCAAGAAAAGGAAGCATGGGGGTCTACATTGGTGACTGTGACTAGGATGACAACAGCTGGGAATCAAACAAATGGATCACAGCTGACATTCTGGAAAATTCTCTGTGAAAGCATCAAAGAGCCTTATCAAGTTTTTGTACTTTTAAAAAGATAAAGATATCATTTGTTTCCTCCCACCATCACATTGCAGAGTCCACAATCACACCTATCATCACCCCTGAACAACTAACACCCTCATTTCAAACTTCTCACCTCCCCTATATTTCAGTCCACCATTCAATGATAAAATTATAGAAAAAAAAGCGTAAAATATTGTCCCTACAATACGTATAGCACCTCCTACATGCAATAACAACAAGCAGAAGCCCATTGACAATTTTCCTTAATGGGGAAGAATTAGTGTTAGAAATGGAGGAATGCAAAGTGCTACATTTTTGTCTTCTTTACCTAAAAGGAGAGTGATCCTATTTAGAACAATACAGGCAAAAGATCTTAACTGTCTGTGTTTATCTTTCCTCTTGTTACATCTGATCCCTTTCCATCTTCCAAGCTGGCTTGGTTATCATCTCTGCCATGTCCAAAGGAAATAATTTATTCAACGGGTAACTTATATGTGGAAAAACAGAAAGGGGATGGAATCACAGGCTGGTTTTTGTAAAAGAGAATCTTTGATAAGAATCTCTTTCAACTTGCCTTCATCTCAACCACCTTGTTTGACTGCTTCCTTGCCTATAGCATTGATAATTTTACTTCTTTCTATCCAAATGTCAAGACATCTTTATGTCAGATCCAGCACTCTACATGTTTCTTCATTTTACACTTACTGTGTGTGTGTGTGTGTGTATATATATATATATATATATATATGAATGAGAGAGACTTACATTTTATATACATAGATATAAAATAATAAATAGAAGTATAAGTACAAAACTGGATCAATAAATGGCTCAATTAATATTATTTCCAATTTTGATTCAAATTTTTTCTGTATAATATTTAATCTATGTGATTATTAGTCACTTCTGAATTAAGTGCATTGACATATAAGAGTATCATATTGCATAATATTATACAATATTTGGGAAGGATATTTGAATAATCAAGTACTTATACTGGCAGAAAACTGCCTGTATATGGATAGAAAATGAGTTCAGAAGATATACAAAAATAGAAAGGGGTGCAAGACAAGGATGTTTCTTCTCATCGGGCTTATTCAATCTATACATTCTGAGGAGATTCTGAGAAATCTAAAAGTCCTATAAGGATTCATTTTTGGCAGCTACAATATTAACAACATAATGTATGCAGATGACATAGTGTTGATAGCAAAGAAAGAAAGAAAGCTACAAAAACTCTTACAGAAGGTTGTGAAGGAAATCAAAAAGAAAGGATTAAACAACAGCAAGAAAACAGAATGCAGAGTTGTTAGAAAAAGGATGAGCATAAAGTTTTGAACTGCAAATTGGAGATACCAAAATAAAACAAGTGCAGAAATTTAAATATCTGGGAAGTGTTTTAACAGTGGATGGAAAGTGTAACACTGAAATCTGAAAGCTTACTGTAATAGCGAAGGAAGCATTCTAAAACCTAAGTAGTGTACTAAGAAATAGGAAACTTTTGCTAGAAAAACTGAAAAGAGTACTAAACTGCGTGTATGGCAGTCAGTGCTGGATGACATCCTCAAAGATGAAGAGGAAACTTGAAACAACAGAAATGTGTTTCTGCAGAAGGATGCTGAGCATACCATGGACCAAACATGTGAGCAACAACAAAATTTTGGAGAAAATGGAAACAAAAAGGAAACTATTACTTAATATCAGGAAGAGACAGTTGAGGCACATAATGAGGAAGGAGGGCTTGGAAAATCTACAGTGCTGCAATGGACAGAATTCCATGATCGTCTACATCCTGAGGGGATACTGCACATAAAGAAGAAGAATTGTACAATATAATACTCTTCTTGCATGCAAAATAAATGCTTTTTCTATCACAAGATTACTGTTATTGATAAACCTTTATAGATAGAAAAATATATTGATACATGTATAGATACATGACTGCATTGTCCTTTGTCTCTTCATTTTACACTTACTGTCTAGGATAGGTCAGTAGATATAAAAATAGGAACAGCCTGACAGAAACATGAAAAGAGGTTAGATAAATGATGGCTCTATAGACTGATTTAGGCAGATGATTGTTGGAGTTGCCTTGAGAAAAAAAAATTAAACATTTTCTTTTAAAATATCAGTACCTTATTCCATATGAATTAACTGAGTTTTGTTCTAATTATGAAGTGAAGAATGATCATTATCATATGTTGATTTACTCTGACTAGTTTCTTCATCTTGGTTATTATAACATTTCAGCCACTATACCATCTAGCCTTCTTCAAGTGTCTGCTGTAGTTGGTAACCTAGAAATATTGAACAAAGCCCTTTATTTAATTTATGAAGGTGGATTGTTCTCATGCTGCTGGCCACTTGAGAGGAAATCTTGTATCAGTTAATTTCTCCTTGTGATGTCACTTGTCTCTTTCACTGAACCAAAGTATACATGACTTTTTTGCACTAACCCACAGTTTGAACTGACAATTCCCTGTAACTAAATTTGCTTAACAAAAGCTTGCCTTATCCACCAGACCTTGTATCCTGTAGAACAATTCAGTTGTGATTCTTGTAGCCCCAATCCTAATGTCATTTGTTGGCATCTTTAATTGAACCAGTGTATAATTTTCACTACTTTGAGTTAATTTAAGAATGCCAAAAATGAAAAAGGAATACTCTGGTTCAATGGAAGATACAAGATAGATCACAAAGATGAATTAACTAGGAAAACTTAATTGATACAAAATATCCTCAATCATGGTCAGCAGAGTAAAAATAAAAATCTAACCTGTAGGAAATTCCCATGTTACCATCTATGATAAGCTTCTGAAGAAGTCCAAAGAATGCAACAATCAAAACATTGTGACTACAACAACCAAAATGAAGATACTAGTCTGAGTAAATCAGCATATAATAAGAAAGATGTGCCTAAGATAAAAAAAAAAAGGATACACTACAGTAGTGGATTATATACTTAAAAGTTGATCAGGTAACATATATATATTTTATACCTACATATTTAGTCATCTTTACATATTTTACAACTACTAGAAACATCCGTAAACTTTATCTTATAGGGATGAAACAACATCAAACACAACATCATATCTCTCTGAAGCTCCCGCTATTAAACTCAATAATGGCATAAAAAAACAGCATTATCATCCCACTGTAACCAGTTATTTGAACAAATTAAAGGTTTCTTGGTTAGACCTTGGTATTAGACCTTTCCTTACTCTAGGATAGTTTATGATAATAAAGATTCTTCAATTTGGTGTCTTAGATAGAAACGGAGATCAATATGCTACATGTCCATTTATAAAATAGGAGTTTTATCTACAAGTGAAATAAATAAATATCATATCCAAGTATAAAACAAAAAAATGTAAGTATGAAATTAAACTAAGCATATCGGATGTAGAGACTAAAAGAGAAAGATAATAACAGATGTTGGGTGAGAGATATACAAACATTTTTAGAGAAAATAAACTTCATGATAGAGAGATAGTGAAAGATAGATGATGGTGATGATAGTTACATTGAAGACAGAGAGATAGATATAGATAAATAGCAACACAACTAGATTGAAGTAGGCTGAATATATATATTGATCAAAGATACATCTCAACAGATCAAAATTGGTATAGACAGATCAAGATATTTATAGAGAGATCAAGATTGAAGCAGATGGATCAAGGCATGCATAGACGATAGATCAAGACGAGTAGTTATGAGCAGAAAGATCAGTCAAGACAGGCATGGATTTGTGACTAGATTTTGATGTCTGTACCTAGATTGCGCTTTATTTGATTACATTAATGAATCATCAAAGAGAATAGAAAGAAATGACATGATCAAAAGAAAGCAATTTCTGCTTGTTGTAATACATTTAAGCATTTCATATGGAAAGCAGTAGACAGACTTTACTTTGTCATAACTAACATTTATTATCAGTTTTGAACTCAGAAAAAGAAATACTGAGTAATCTGAGATCACGCAACTATGCATATGCCTTAACATAAAAGATATATACATGTGTGTGTATGTATGAGATTATATACTAAATATATCTATGAATTTGTAGCATCTTTTAGATTTTCTTTGTTATTGAGTTTCTAGTTTCTAAAACCTAGAGTCAACAATTGAGAAGATTATTTACAGTCTGACTAGTGTCCTCATCTTTGTTCTTATTATCACAATGTTTCAGCTGTTGTACTCTCCACCCTTCTTCAGGTGTCTGCCAATCTGGATAACCTTCAGGGAATTTCAAACTGAACACTTTATTTAATCTATGGGATAGATTGTTCTCATTCTGCTAGCCATGTCAAGAGTTATGACATCTTGCACTTTCCTTTTAGTACAGTAATTTATGCTTGCTGTAATGCATTTAAGCATTTCATATGGAAAGCAGTAGACAGACTTTTCTTTGTCATAACTAACATTTATTATCCCAGCGTTGGTTGAAGTAATCCAGTGACTTGGCCCAAAGAATTGTGAGTTCAATACCTGGCCACAGCAGAGGTGAACAACTTGGAGAGTTGAGTTACTAAAACAAAATAACTGAAACTGAGATATTCAGAAGAAGCATGTTAGGTGGAACCAGAACAATCTACCTTGTGTACTAAATAAAAGGCTCAGTTTGAAGTTCCAATAACCTGAAGAAGGCCAGAGCAATGACCGAAATGTCATGAATATGACAATGATGAGATCAAGAGTCTGAACAATGTAAATAGCTCAGGTACTGCTTGTCAAGTTTCCAATAAAAGTTTGAAATTGCCTGAAGTTTATCCAGATTGATAGATGCACTTTAATAACACTGGAGGGCACAATGATCAAAACTTTGTGACAGTAACAACAAAGACTGTAATTAATAACTCCTCATTCCAGAAATTCAAATGGAAACTGGAAAGATACCACGGTGTAAAATACCTTTTACTAATAATTTGTGATGACTATGCATATAATCTATATCTATAAAACGTGTGTGTGTGCTATTTATGTATGTCTATATTTCTCAACCGATTTCAATGAACTTGTATACACATGTTGTAAATTTACTGATACAGGTCAAGACCAACTTTTCAATCTCCAGACACCTCAGGATTGGCAGAAAAATTGATAAAACTGAAGGTGGGTACAACTTTTTGCAAAAACCAAGGCAAAGTTACACACAAACTAAATTTTTACTGGATCAGCCGATGTTCTTTACACTTAATATAAAACTTAAGTCATGTTACAAGGTTTATGTAGAGCAGGTGTGTCAAACTGGCAGTTCACAGACAGCCTTTTACATGCATCTTGGAGGCCCTCACAAAGGTTTCTATAGCCGTGGTATATCAAGTATTTTGTCTGTTGGTAATGCAAATTATTAAAAACTGAGTTTTTTTTCGATTAGTATGATTAGAGTGTTTATTCTACCTCAATGTTTTTTTTGTTTCTGAATGTCATTGACTATTTTTTTAACTTCTGATTAATCACGTGATCATTTTTGACAACTAAATAAGACCAAATGTAAAATGAAAAACGTTCATAATTTTGTAAAATTTTGCCTTACAAATGTTGGATTCTACTCCATCTCTTAAAAAGAGAAAATTATGTGAAGGACATGTGTTTCAAAAAAAGTGGGAATTACAGTACTTTTGTATTACTATTAATGGAAAGATAAACTGTTTGATTTACAACCACTGCATTGTGACACCAAAAGAATATAATGTGAAAAGACATTATGAAACAAATCATCGATCTTATGATAAATATGAAGGAGATATGCATGTTTAAAAAGTGAAGGAATTCAAGGTTAAATTAACACAGCAACAGAGTTGCTTTACAAAAATTCAGAAAGGCAACATTAATTCTGTTACTGCAAGCTTTGAACTCTGCAAAATGATTGCCATCAGTGGAATATATTACAGTGAAGAAGATTTCATAAAGCGATGTCTTTTTTTTTTTTTTTAAGCATTTCACCCCAAGCAAGGTCGGAAGACACTAGGATGCAAGGGGTTTCAGAAAATTTAGAGCAAGATCAGATAGGAGTGATAGAAGAAAGGATGGGAAGGAGGGTAGTGGATAGATCAAGGCAACTGGAGATGTCGATTGACATTACACTTGAATAGCTAGAGATTATAACTCTCAGGGAAACAGGAATAGGGAAGGGAGTTCCACAGGTGAGAGGTGTGAGACATGAAGCTATTGGAGTAGAAGAGACGGCTACATTTAGGAGTTTTGACAGTGATGGGGTGAGAGTGGGATGCCAGCCTCGTAGGGCGCTTGAACTCATGACGTCTGGGAACCAGCGAATACAGCTCCTCGGGGCAATTTCCATGAAAGTATTTGTAGAACAGACAGAGGGAGGCGACGGCGCGTCTGTGAGAAAGTGACTGTAGACGAGATGCCAGAGCAGGGCCAACTACATTGCATATCTGCCTCTGGAGCCTATCAAGAAGCCCGAGGCAAACAGAAGGGGCACCAGACCATATATGGCAGCAATACTCCATGCAAGGGGGAATTGTTGATTTGTAGATCTGGAGGATCGATTCTGGGGAGAAAAATTTCCTGGCACAGCTCAGGGAGCCAACTTTCCTTGCAGTGGACGAAGCAATTGACTCAATGTATTTATTCCATCTCAGGTCAGCAGTCAACGTGAGTCTGAGCAGCCGCAGAGAGGTGCTCTCGAGAAGTTGAGCGTCAGACATTCTAACGGAGGGCAGGGAAGGATCTCTGTGGTGATTAATAGAGAGCAGTTTTGTCTTAGAAACATTGAAGTTGACCAGCCAATTCTTGCCCCAGTTCACAACCGATTGGAAGTCCTTTTCGAGACGCATGGCCAGGTGAGTTTTGTCAGTGACACTAGATTTGTTTTTGAGGCAGGAATAAATTGTGGTGTCATCTGCGTAGATGCCAACTTGGGAATTTATGGTGTCAGGAAGTTCATTTATGTAGATAAGGAATAGAGTGGGGCCTAGGATGGAGGCTTGAGGAACACCTGCGTTCGTGGGATAGGAACTGGATGAGAATTCGTTAAGAATGACCTTCAATTCACGGTTTGACAGGAATGATTGTATTAGATTATGCAATCGACCCATAATGCCATAACCCTGGAGGTTACGAAGAAGGCCGGCATGCCAAACCCTATCAAATGCTTTGGAGATGTCTAGTGCCATGGCACGGGCTTCCCCGTTATTTTGAAGAGCTCAGTAGACAGTTTCAGTGATGGCCGTAAGCACATCAGCTGTAGATCGGGCAAAGCGGAAACCATATTGCTTGTCTGAGAGCAGGTTATGGGATGTGAGGTGGTTGTAAAAACAGCTGAAATTATATGTCCAGAAGTCACACTTATTTCAAGACATTTCATTAAGCAAGAACACTGTTGTTGAACAGATAGATGAAATGGCTGTTGATTTGAGTTGACTGTTGAAGACTTTATCATCAAGTTTTGAACATTTTTCTATTGCTCTGAATGAGACTGTTGATATAGATGGAATATCACAGCTCACTGTTTTCATCAGGGCTTGTCACAATGAATTTCAAATTTATGAAAAACTAATTGAACTGGTCCCAATGCATGATACTAGAACAAGCCAGGACATTTTTTAGAAAGTTGAACAGCTTCTCCATTAGTATGACCTTGTGTGGTTATTTACTGATGGTGCTGCCAATATGGCTGAGAGACATTATGGTATTGCTGCCAAGTTAGGTACAAAAATAGAAAACATATCCAGATTCAATATTCAAGCATTTTCATTAACAGAACTTATGTTCCAAGATTTTAAAATTAAATCATGTGTTGAGTTTTGTCATAAAAACAGTGAACTATATCAGAGGTTGTGCTCTGCATCACTGTCAGTTTAGCCAGTTATTGGAAGATGTGAATAATTTACAAATGTCCCATTCTACACAGAAGTTCAGTGGCTTTCATGTCACAAGGTACTGAAGAGATTTTTTTTATTGCGATATGAAATTGTTATCTTTTTGAAGATGAAGTGTCAAAGCACAGATTAATTGAAAGATGAAAGCTGGCTCCAAGATCTAGCGTTTTCAGTAGATATTACTGCCCAATTAAGTGACCTTAATTTGAAATTACAAGGTAAAAATAAGCTCATCACTCATTTATATGATGATATCAAGTGTTTCATTGCAGAATTAGCTTTATTGAAGTCCCAGTTGTCATACGAAAACTTGATTGATTTTCCTTTGTGCAAAGAGTTGAAAAAACTGCTAATACTGAGTCTGTATTTATCTTTGCTAAATACAACAATTACCTGGAATTCATATCAAAGTTATTTCAGCAAAGATTTTGTGATTTTTCATCTTGTAAAGATCAGTTTGCATTATTCTCAGTACAATTCATTTTTGATGTTGCTCAGTCAGAGGAAACTTTCCAGATGAAACTACTGGAAATATAAACTGACTCAACACTCAAGGGAAAATACCTAAATGGGTTTAGATTATTTCAGTTAAGTGGAAAAAAATCTGCAACAAACTAGGTCCAAAATCAGCTTTTGCCATTTAGCCAATAGTTTCTTCATATGATTCCATCCTAAATTGGCATTCAAAGAACCTTTGATGCAAAGATTAAGAAGGATTATTGAAGTGTTAAAAGGGAAAAAATCCTGAAGAACCTCTTCTTAAGCCCAGCTTTACAGTAAATGTGCAAAGAAGGAGGGGGCCACTCATTTGTTTGCACTTGCAGTGGAATCAAGCTCTGATGCTTCATCCTTGTTTTTGTTTATTACATTTGTGAACAATGCCATACTATTTGAAAGTTATTATGGTCATAGGAAATTTACTGAATATTTATAACATTGAAATAATTTAACCCCAAGCAATGATGACACAAGAACATTTTATCAATAGAATTCCTTTATTAAGAACAATCAAACACTTGTGAAGGACATACTGTAAAAACGATGAGGAAGGAAGTAGCTTAGTATACCAACAGATGATGCATGTAAGCAGGGATTCAGGTAGACATTTCTAGACAGGAGGTGCAGTTATACAATTGCAGCCATGTACACCTGAGCAATTCTGGGTACCTCAGATAGTCAATTGATACAATTGAAAATAAAGAAAAGAGGACAACTAGTTTTATTTTGTCAATATAGTCCTGCGGGAAATTCATGTATTGATTCTATTACTTGTATTTCATTGAAGAAGGGTTTTCTTTTCTGGTGGTTAACAGCTCATTTGACTTATTCAGTTGACACATTTTCACTTTTAGTTCTGTTTTTGCCACCAGTACCATCCCATTACAATTAAAAAGAAGAGTTAAAGCATTTCACAATGCCTACAGTTAATATCAAGGTTCAACAAACTGTGACACCCACTGGTGGTTGCGGTTGCAGTCCAGCACCAATATGTGACGTCCACTGGTCGCAACATCAATATATGACACTGCGCCGTTGACCCATGGTCAACTCCCAGTTGCAGTGCGAAGCTGTAAGGTTTCTTCCACCAGCATTTGGGGTTGACTCGTTGTCACTGCCACCTGTGTCCCGGTCAATCTGGTCATTTCCGGTTCGATACCAACTTGTCGTTCTCAGCTCACTTCCAACGTCTGGTTACCGAAGTAACTACTTTGATCTCAAGTCCAACCTAACCACATTGTGATTTTGATCTTAGGTAGATGAAATCAATCAGGCGTCGGGCCGTAGTGCAAGCTGAATCCAGGTTCAAATATGTTGAAAAATAATAATTATCTTTATCTATCTGTTGAATACAGGAGTGTGTTTCTCTCATGATTCATGGATTCATGACACTTTTTGTGTTTTTTAAGTGAGTTATGGTATCTTAAGTTGTTCATCAATAAAAACTTGCTTTTGGTAGGGAGAATAAATCGAAAAGGACGTGGAAATCTTTCAGTCAGCTTCTGCAAGGCTGGTCTCCAACTTCTCCAACCAACTCCAAACTCAAACTGTCTGGAACTTCAAACTCTCTGAAATTCTGCCAAAACTTCTGCCGAAAACTCTGCCTAGCTGCCAGAGACGTTTGTTTATATGTACACCGACCAACTCCGGTGAGGGGGCCTGTCGTGGTTTGGGTTCTTTGATAATTCTCAATTCCCAACAGAAATTCTCTTTGTTCTTAGGCCAGGAAAATTAATTACTTCCAATTTTTGGAAGACTAATCACTTTCTATTTCAGGGGTTTCTCCCTCATCTGTGAGGGAAGGTCGGAGGAGAGTTATCCTCCCAGACTCTTCCTCTCTCACATTGTATCTCATACCAATCCCCTCAGTGGGTGTTAACAACTTCTCCATCTTTCTCATACATTCACCTCCGCCTATCACCCATGCTACCAGTTGGCCAATGATCTCTCGGCAGTGTGGGTGTGGCTAGACTGGCCCTCATGTTTACAAAATCCTCTTTTTTCTTTTTCCTTTTCCTTCGGCCAAAACATTTACAAATCCCAGATTGACGAATAATTCTTTATTACATCATAATTTTGGGGACACCCAAATCCAGTTAGCCAACTTTTAACTGGGTGGTTGTGTTTTCCTGATAATTAAATTCTTTTATTTTTCTCATGCCTTAAAATTCTCTTATCACCAGATGCTCATTTTCGAGATGCTATGTCTGATATCAACAGTTTGAATAAGCAATAATAATGATCCCCTTTTCAACTCTTTTTCATGTTAAGATTTGTACATATACCAGATGGGTCTCTTCACTGGATCCAAGAGCCAATATTAAATGATATCTCTGAAAGATAATTAATGGCTATTCTTCAGGGTGGTCCCAAGCCAAATTTTCTCCATGACCGCATGCGTCGACTGGCTTTGTTTTTCTATCTGAATTCTGTTTATATTGGCGTGTCACCCCCTTATCGTGACATTAATTAATTTTGACAGAATCATAGTCCCGCTTTTTCTTACGAATTTTCTGTCTTTTGCGAAAAGTATCTTTCTTTCTAAATAAAATAAATTCTTTTTTTTTAATGTCACTCAGTCTATCTTTCGATATAGCTCTTTCTCGCCTTAAGTATTTCCCATTTTTAATTTCTATGGTTAATTAGTTAGCCAATTACCATAGCTAAATAGTGTCGCAAAACACTTTGGGAAAGGATTCAAGTTGAGCCACTTAGCGATATGAATCAGTTATGCCTGTTATACTTGCTTGAATTATTGATTACTGACAATCACTTTCTTCTTGATTTTGAATACATTTTCAGAGTAAAATCAAAATCTCAATTTCATTTGTAATGCTTGCCTTAATTCCTAACCATTGAAAATACCTTTTTTTTTCATCATGACTGAGTACAGATTGCTGACATGAATTTTTAGGAGAAACTTCAGCAGTTAAATTGATGTTATCCCAATGATTTACTTTCATTCATATCCCTTTGAATGACCTCCACATTCTTTTAACTCACCAACAGTAGGTCATAACAAATTTCTCTGTGATGGAAGAATAGAGAGGAACAATGTACCTTTTCTACCACTTACCTCTAAAGTTAATATTTTGCATATGTTTTCTAATGGTACATAAATTGAAATTCAAAAAAAAAAGTGACATCAGTACACTAGACAGTTTTGCCCTCCCTACTTATAGAGATTCATTCAACCAGATTATATATGTATGATGTAATAGTTAAAGCGGTAGTGTAGCTGTGATCATATAACTGAAGAAGCATTAGGATGTAGACATGATTTAACACTGTTCAACCACAGAATAAGTGATAGAGACCAAAAGATGAGGTATTCTATTTCTCTGTGGTCGCAAATGCTCCAGGTTTTTCTTAAGCAAAAGTAGCAAAGGCATACCAGAAATATGTGAATTTCAAACAGACAAAGCAACTGCAGGTCATATGACTGCCAGCAACTGACAAAGATGGTAACCACCCAAAGGTTTAGAACAAAGCATCAAATGACATCCTAATTTAAAACTTGTGTTGCTCAACCCATCAAACAGATACCCATCAGTACCACACACACTCCATTCCTTAGGATTTCATACCATTAAGGAATACAGTGTGTACCATTACTGATACCATGGTATTCAGCACTGTGTCACGATGTGCGGGTGGTATAATAGGGTCTCAGGACAAGAAATCAGAGAGGCAAGTTCAAATGCCAGTTGAGTTTGTTACATTTACTTAAAAGTAAATACCTTGCAAAAAATATAAATCCATCTCTTCTCCCTCCATCTATAGGTTAAACATTAGGACTTTTATCTGAAAAACACATTCTCATTCTCAAAAAAATATTGTTAATGCAACATTCACTTGCAAAAAAGGAAAAACATTCTTATAATTGAAAAAATGTTTTATATTTAAATAGCCCACAAAGTGTTGATAAGCTATAAAAACATAAAACATCTGGGCTAAAAAATACCACCATTTGACTATAAATCAGGTTTCTACCTCATTTAAGCAGATGATCAAGTTTGCATGCTACAGGAGAACATGTCAAACTATGGATCCAGCTAGTCATAAGAGTGTTGTGAAAGTTGGTGATTATTCTGAAATAATGTGGGAGGGAGGGTTCTATTGGAATTTGCAAGAACCACTAATAAAGCTGGAATCTGTCTCAATTTTAGAGCAAATCATTTGAACTCCTTTATGCTCACCATGTTTTCTGGTTGTGATTTTTTTAGTAATATAGCACAACTTCCATGTTATACACAGTTGGCACAAAACTGATTCCAGAAACACTATACTGACTTCCAGGTACTCTATTTCACCTTTACCAACTGTACTTACCAGATTTACACCCCTACTCCGCATTAGACATGTATGGGAAATAATCACACTAAATTCACTGCAGTTACACCCAATAAACACAACTCAGTTATGTTGAATGTGCCTGAATAGATATAATGACACAGTGACTTTGACACCAGGAAAGAATCTTTCATGAATAGAAAATTATCAATGAGTACACTGACACTAGAATATGTGATATAATATCAAACATTATTATTTAAAGAGATTTCCTTTTGCAATAACAAATTACACTGGGACCAATACTGTCCAATAATATTGTTTGATAGATGTGTTAAGGATATTTAGTGAACAGAATTATAATTCTTTCATTCATATATATATATATATATATATATATATATATATATACACACCTTTGGGTATACCCAGTCATATATTCTCATCAATATTTCCATATACTTCATGTATCATAACTGATATATCTCCTAACTATACTTAGCAAATAAAAGAAAAAAAAAATCAACAAACAAATCTGTCCTATTATTATTCTTTGAGATTTGCAGGTACAAGAAAGAATACCTTCTTATCTGTCTGCAGAAGTTATAGGAATAAGACAGATATGAAATTATCTAAGTTTCTCATACCAAAATGCTAGAGAAGATCAGTAATTACGGGATGAAGATAATTCCAAAAGATGTACATGCAGATAATCAATATTCATTTAACAAACTAGAGTTGGTCAGTCATTTATATTCAATTCAATGCTAACTCACACTAAAATATTAACAAAATAATCAACCAACTTTTTGGTATGCTATTGTCTGATGTTGTAAATTGAAATAATTTAATTAATCATCAAATTATTCAGTTAAGTGTCCATTTTTTTTTCTTTGATTTTACTTTGGTTGATATACTCTTCAGCCTTCCTCAGTTGCATGTTGTATTTGGTATTTGCTTATGTAATGAAAATGACATATATATGTAAAACAATATGTAAAATATGTAACAATATGTAAAATGCCAATATATATATATATAACGATATTTTTCTCATATAATGAAAATCTTGGGATAAAATGAAAAATAAAGACCATATATATATATATATATATATATATATATAACAAAACTAAGCATATATTAAACTGAAGAAATAAAAAATGTTATCACACTGTGCAGAGATCTACAGAAAATAGTGAAAATATATACTTTTTTGTAGAATTTGGTTATAAGCTGATAATATCCATTTTGAGAGAAGTAATTCTGTCATGTCTGGTTTTAATAGAAAATTAACTTTCTACAAAAAAAAAATAAAAGAGAAAAAAAAAGGAAAAAGTGATAGTTGTATACTCATTTATGGACAACACTGTATATTTGGGGCATCACTGTGAAAGATACCAACCAGTGGGGCCCACAATACCAACACAACTCATTGAAATCAGAGTCAGTGTGGACATGATGACCAATGTGGATGAGAACCACCTGATTCAAACATGCAGTTGCTTCTGAGGCCACATCAAAGCTAGCCATGAATAAGCTTTTTTTGAACAAGTGAACAAATATACTGATTTTTTTCTTCGAATGTCTGTTTTGTTTTATAATTCATTCTCAATTCTTTACTTGGGCCACTCTTTAATTTGTCAGGTTTTTTTTACAATGATGTTCACCCTGTACAAGAGCCAAGAGCCACTCGAGGTAGAGGGTTAGAAAGTAAAAGGCACAGTTTAAAAGTATATGTTTGATTCAATTAATAAACTGAAGGTTGACCTAGATATAAGGAATTTTATCAAATACTGATTTCTTAGTGGCAAATCAGGATTTAGCCTCTACACAAGATTGTATCTATAATAAATTGGAGAATTAAACTCTTTTTCACCCATTTTTCTTTTGATGCTTCTGACTGGGCAGATGTGGGATTAACATATTACAGCAGTCATTGAAAATAATTCAATTTTCTTTAAATTTTTCAGAGTTAATATTTTTATATTAATATGTGATTCTTTCAAATCATTGCCAAGATTGACCTCCTGTCTCATTATATAGTAAATTCTAAATAGTTTCTTCTCACATGCTCACTCACTCACTTGTAGAACTCACTTCCATCTTCTTGCTTTCCAACTAAATTTAAATTCACTGTTAATCATCATCATCTGACTCTTTGAATCCTGTTCTTTTATTTTTTTCCATTTTCTTTCACTCAGGAATGGCTTGCATCTTAATGTCTTTTATTGTTTTACTTTTGGTGAAATGATTAGAATAAAGCTTTGCCTAACCTGACACATAAGCTTCAGATTACTTACAATACCAAGTGATCACTCATATAAGTACTGTGCAAGTTCCTTATTGCTTAACTTTGGCAATCTGGTGGGACCTACATCTTTCAGCATGATTTGACTGCAAGTCTAATAGCTCAAAATTAGCAAGTAAGTTGAAGTAAAGCAAATTTTAATCATAGTTTTATACCATAAAATTTGGCAATTTGTTACTCTAATTTGTTCTATTGCACTCAAAAATTGAGGTTGACCTATATATGAAACATAAATTAATGATTTCTTGTTCAATAATCAAAGAATTGACCTCAAGACAGAATTGAATTATATACAAGAGTATATATGGTATTGAAAAGTCAAGAGAGCATAGATTTGTAATTATGAAACAGTGGTACGATTAAATTTATTACTCCCACAGCTCTATATTTAATCTCTCACTCTTTTTCCCGTACCTTCTCTCTCTTTCCTTCTTTCGCTCCCTTGCAATTAGTCATGAATGAGTACTTGTATGTATAGATACTTACTAAGCTTAGCTCCACCTTGCCCAAAAAGTGAACACCCAGTGAGGATGGAACTCACAAGCAATGGTTAATGTGTACAGCTTGCTAAACACTGGATTGCAGAGAGTTTATGAACAAATGTATGTTTGTTTCAGGAGATTTTTCTTTTGCACATTCACTTACATACACATATTCACACACCTTTTACACACACACACATCCTTTTACACACACACACACACATACATACATATATATTATATATATATACTTACAATCATGTATACTTATATATCCTTGGAATTAGTCAAATATGTATACGAGTAGCTAAATATATATCTGCAATAAATGGGTTTGGCATATAAACTTATATTTATTCTAATGTTATCTATCTACATATCTAACTATATACAAGGGATGCTAAAACATTTCTCATCTGAGCCATATTCCAAACTCTGAGCACATAATCAAACATTAAAATTTGTTTTGAAACAGCTTCTTGGTTGGAAAAAGAATATTTCAGCACTTCCCATGCATGTACGCGTACACACACACACACACACATATATATATAAGCAACATATTTTCATTCAAACATGTTTCATTAAATAATTCAGATGTATTATGTCTATTTATTTTAGTTTTAATCCTTGCAAGTCAACTAATTAATTTCTTGGTGGCTGTTGAAAATTGATCAAGAAAAATTCAAAAAATTTCTTTCAAATAGCGATCATAGTTCAATTTCAGAACATTTAAAGAAACACTCATGTCCACATTCACAATTTTCTTCAGCCATGACGATTCGAGAAGATAAGAGAAAAAAAGCTAGCTCGATACTCTCAACTTAAATCAAATCATTAATATATATATATATATATATATATATATATATATATATCCATCCATCCATCCACACACACACACACACACACACACACACACACACACACACACACACACAAATACATCTACATATATATGATGGCTGCCATTTCAATGTCAAGTATGATCATCACAAGACACATACACACACTCAAATGTTGACAACCTGACTCACTTCCCAAAATCAGTGCAACAATCACCAAATCTTAGAATAATGATTTTGTAAAAATTATTTTTGGTGTGACAAGTTTTCAGCACCCACTCCATTCCTATTGTATATATTCATAGATAAGAGTAAATACAATTATATATATAACCTGAAAAAGTTCTGCCAGCATGTGTCAGTATTGTGTATGCGTGTGTGTGTGTGTGTGTGTATAATGTATGTAGCTATATAAAATGCACGCTTGTATATTTCTAGATCATTTTTCTATGTATATTAGATCACATATTTGAATATATATTATATACAACAACATACATGCATGTATATAAACTTCTATGTACATATATGATATGTATTTTTGTGCTGTAATATGTTCATGTATGTGAGTATTTGTATACGTATGTGAGTATGTTATTTTTCTATGTTTGTATAAGTCTAGTGGGTAAGAATACAAGTGGGTATTTTGTTATCAGCAAAGCTTTTCAGTCTGCTGCTTTACATCAAAGAATTTCACACATCAAAAGAACTACATGGCCTAATCACAAATAGAAAAAATAAATTCCAACTCTTTAAAAAAACTAATTTAGTTTCATATACACAAATTCTAGCCAATTGTGCTTGCCACTATAATACCTCTCATACAACTAACCAAACTTTAGTTCTTGAGTGAGTAAAAGTAAGCAATAATTTGCAATATCACTTGACTCTTTTATAAGCTTTGTTTAAAAACACTCAATTCTAATTTTCCTGATGTTATATTTACTATTACAGATAATCATAAATGTAGTTAATTATTAAAATAAATGTACATAATTGTCAATATAGAAGGATTGTTAACAGAGAAGAGTGTTTGCAATTTCTGAGATGTGTTCTGTTACTATTATACACTGATTCATTTTGACTGCCTTTTGTTCTTTTTATCATAGTTGCTATCACTTAGTTAAAAAAAAAAAGAAGATTCTCCATCATACAAGTTTTTCTATAACTTCTGAGATCCAAGTGTTGTTGGTATCCAATATTATTCAAGCCCAAAATAGTTTTATTTTCTGACAGAGGATGTATACTGAAGCTGACACTTTAGCTGTTGGTTATTAAGGAGAAAACAACATTTGATTATGTGATAATGACAACAACTACAGTAAAGCTGATCCAAAATATTAAACAATAAAACATTCAAAATGCTATATAGTAAAATCAATGAGCTTAGAACCTGAAACCAGTAAAAGTTAAAGAACATATTTAAAATGTTTACTAAGTTTACGTACAGCACAAGACCAAGTGAAGAGGGCCAACCTGCCTTAAAAATATTTACTAAGCTTAGTCTAGTGCAATACAAGTCCAAATGGTAAGAAATGGCAGTAGGAAGATTGTGTTGTGTCAATCTTCCAAGTGGAGAGTCTGGCATGCCTTGGAAGATATTTAGTAAGCTTTGTTTAGTGGAATAGGTCTCATGGTGGGAAATAAGATTAGGAAGATTGTGTTGTGTCAATCTTCCAGGTGGGAAGGGCCTGCATTCCTTGAAAATATTTACTAACCTGAGTGTAAAACCAAATTTAAAAAAAAAAATTATGTTCACTCTGTACAAAGCACAAGAGCCACTCAAGGTAGAAGGTTAGAATAAGAGGCAAGGGGTACAATTTATAGGGATATCTTGGGAAAAATAATGGTTACCCCTAGACATGAACAGGTTAAGATTGTATTAATGGTGGGAAATGAGAGTAGGAAGATTGTGTTAAGTTAGTCTTTCAAGTTTAGTGCTTTTATGTTCATATATTCTTTTATTTAAATTCCTAGATGTTTCTCCAATGTATTTCTTGTGATAGTTATCACTGTCTATAGCGTAAAGTCTTGCTTTAGGTTTTAGTTTGTTATTTTGTTTTATGTTAATTAAATCTCTTATATTATTGAAGTAGTTGCAACAAACTTTATATTGTTTAGATAAATTCATTTCAATTGTAATCATTATTGAGTTTGTAGGTAGTAATATATGTCAAGTTTTCTTAAGACTATTTATATTATTTATTTTTCTAATTTTATAAATTTGATAACCTTTATGTAAAGCACATTGGATTCAAGAAAATAAATATACCCTTAATAAATTTAGACATATCTAATAATAAGAGATCTTTTACAAAACAATACACACTCAATAAATAAATCATTCATTATAATAAGTCTGACAATAATTTTGACTTACAAAATGCAACTTTAATTAAAAAGAGAAAGTAATTTATTAAGATGAAAATGTATTGAAGATGCACTAATTTCTAGGTTTCCCATAGTAAGTTTATGTCCAAGTTCATACAGCATTTCACTTAACAAAACTATTGTTATTATAATGTGGGATATTTAAAAACAGCAGCAATAAAAAAAAATACAAGAGGACAACTGAATGAAGGTGGCTTGTTTGTGCATCAAAATATATATTGAATGCCAGAAACTTAAAAATGTAACAGTTAAAGTATAACTACATCTTCATTATTTGTTTTGACATATAATTATAACTGACATTTGTTTGTATTTCATTTCTGCCACCTATTCCATCAACAAAAAACATTATTTAGTTTGAAGAAGTCTTTCCAAAGGACAAAGAGTATCAAATAGGAGTTTTTCCATGTTGTCATTCAATTATCTACAGTTTTTATAATATAAAACAGCCTTTTTAATTCCTTTTGTGGATATTAATATCATATTTCATGCAAAATCAAAAATTATTTTTTAAAAATAAGGATATTAGGCTTTTTTACTGCAATCAGATTTGAAGTGATTTCAAAAATAGAAGCAAATTTATTGTCTTAGTCCATAAATTCAAGTACATCAGTACATTTGTAGGTTTTTATATTCCCCACTGGTTATATTACAAAGAAAATCTACAAAAGATCCAAGAACAATATAAATATTTCTATATAATATAATATAAATATCTCTGTATAATATAATATAAATATCTCTATAGTATTAAAGTAATCAGCATTTGAATTAAAACCAGCAAAAAATATTTAGTCATGTCGATCAGGAAGCCAGCAAACTAAAATTTTATTTGTAATACTATGTTCTACGAGTAATTACTAAGTTCCAATTAGTCTGGCGCAAGGCCACAAAAGTACTCAATGAGGAATGAACCCACTAACGTAATACTGACTTGTTATCGCTACTCTAGTGCAGTATTCTATGTATGAACAAATATGCATTATCAAATCAAAGTGATATAATTTCTACCTAATTACTTTGTAATACCACTCAATGAAAATCTGTTAGAATGGTGGTAATTGCAGTCAAGCAATAAAACATTAGTTTGTAGTTGTATTAAAGTATATAACATATATATTCTTGTAAATGAAACAAAACACACAAGCATCAACATATATGTACACACAGACATGTATAATAAATCAAAAAAGTAAGCTTCCAGCAGTGGCATTCAAAACCCAACTTTGTGCGAGTTAGTTTGTACAGAACTATTTATATAAGCTATGATATCACAGGAATGATTTATTAATACAAATCTATCAAATGTTTCATCCAATATTATGATTATACAGTGATAACAAAAAGTCTAACAACAGGCACAGCAATCAAAGAATAATTAAAAAATGTCAGTTCAAATCTTACCAGAATGTATTCCTTATTTCTGATCCTGCACTCTCGACTCTCCTACAGAGTGATAGTATGAGCGAAATTATGATAAAATATAAGTAACAATTCAGATGCAAATAAATAATAACCAAATATTAATAATGATTATATTTGCATTTGGCAGTAACTTGAATTTTTCTACTTTCTTTCATTGATAAAAGCAACTAGCAATAAAGAAGCAAATAAATATTAGTAAGAAAAAAAAATTATGGTTATTTACACACACTATTTATATCATTTGAACTGTTGTCCTCATCTTTATTGCCATATTTATGATGTTTAGATTGTTGTACATCTGACCTTCTTCAGGTGATATACATTAGAATTTCAAACCAAACCCTTTATTTTGTCTACAGGGGGAGATTGTTCTAATTCCACCTGCCATTTTTCCTTTTTATCAGTTAAAAAACTTTAGTAACTCAATAAGTTTTTTTTTGTTCCTTCTGCTGTGTATTGAACTTACAACTCTTTGGATCAAGTCACTTTTTGGATTACTCCACCAACACTTTTATCCACTGGGCCATGTATCCTTAGAGACATCAGTGAGTGAATTTTGGGGACTTATAAGCCTAATGTCTCAGTACCCGTCTTTTTTTTTTTTTACCAGAGCTCATATTACAATTTCTGTTATTGTTGTTTTTTTCCCTCGTTCTCTGTATTACTGGTTACCATATTGTATTCATATCTATGCTTGGCTGGCTTAGGAGATTTTTGTAGCTTAGCATATGCACTGATTCCTTAAGTTTTAGTATTTTTCAGTGATGTTCTTTATCTTTTATTTCAACCTCATCCCACAGAGGGTGATCATGTCCCTTTTCCCTCCATATATGGTCAGCTGTGTCTGATTTTTCTATTTTCCCTTATGTTACATCTTTACAATGTTTTTGTAGTCTTACCTTAAGAGGTAGCCTGTTTCTCCTTTATATTTCTTGCTGCACAGGATGGCATACACACAGTCCTTAATCATGTTCTCCTCTATGGGTGGTCTTACTAGGAAGAGATAGCTGCATAGAATTGAACTACTAAATAAAGAGTTTGGTTTAAAATTTCAATGTATATCATCTGAAGAAGGTCAGAGCATATAACAACCAAAACATTGTGAATATGGCAATAAGGAGGACAAAAGCCTGAAGGATGTAAACAGTGTAAATAGTTATAATACTTCATCTCAGATATATAGGCAGATAATAATTATGGTTGTATGACTGAATTTTGAACACTTGTATTGCAATTAATTGACTTTATAGTTATTCCACCACTCCTACACTTAGATTCAGCCATTTACTGCTCCACAAAAAAATTTAAAATCTTTTAAACTTCACTACTATAATATATATTAATGCTCAATAAGTTGTCATAGTAATTATTATCTAAAAATTGTTAATATAATTATAATCTGAACATGGGAATTTACCATCAACACTGTTGATTTATTGAAGCTAAGAAGCAGCAAATTTAAGCAATATTCTCTCATACCAATACAAAAAGTATGATCCCTTTAGATGATAGCAGTAAAAAGAAAGTAAAAGACTTTATTTGAACTTGGCAGATGATAAAAGCAAACTTTGTAAATACATACTGACATAAGCATCTGTAAAAGTAAAGGTAGATACAAAGAATTACTATTGGCAGTTGTTACACTAATGACTGTTATTGTTGTTGTAGCCTTTGTAATTATTTCAGATCATAAAGAAGAGCAACATGGGAAGATTCAGCCAGTCTATAAAAATATATAGCAAAGTCAAAATCTATTCATCTAAAAATAGTGTCTAAAAAATACAGAGTGCTTCTCAGATTCTGGACTGCAAATCTATAACAGATGGTTAATATATTACAAGTAAAATAGGCTTAAAAGAAGAGAAAAACAGTGTTATGGCTAAGGATAATAATCATGGTGAATAGAATGAATGAAATAGAAAAGAAGGTTTATTTAAGGAAACCAGTGAGTGTTTAAAATATAAGTCCTTGTGGACTGATTGTCATATTTGTTTTTTGTTTTTTTTAGAAAGAAGGGAACTGTGAAATGTTCATTATTGAAACGTCATTTGATATAAGAGGGGAAATAAAAAGCTTGGTCCAAGAATTTTCCAGAATGAACAGAGAAAACATGGCTGAAATTCAGTAAAATTAGGAAAACAATGAATTAAGAACTGAAGTTTATCTTCAGAACATTTGGAAAAAAAAGAAAGAGAATAAAGCTCTTTTCTTTATTTCTTGCTAAGAATTTAATAGGACAGATATGTGGTTAAAAATCATATGTACTTGTTAGATAACTTTTGTCATTTCTAGTCAGCCAAAGGACAATTTGTATAAATAATTGAGAGTTGAGTGAATTCAATATCGCTCAATTTGGTGAGCCAAACAGTAAGTCATTGGGAGTGAGGATATCTAATGAAAAATGTGAGTTCTAGTTTAAGCAACCAAAACTTTTCTGTTATAGTATCAATCAGATACAACTAAATTTACTGGAAACAAATTGTAAGCGTTCTGAAAGCAAATGAAGTATTTGTCACAGATTACTTCCACAACACAAAGAAAAATCACTGTAAGTCCAGACTCGAATATCAGGGGCAGAAAGAAATGCTGAAAACTCGATTCGCCGGTACTATCTCAAATCACAATGCAGTCAGAAAAATAACTCGCTCTCTAACAAACACCGAAGCAAAAATGCCCGAATTTTGCGCTCCTGAATCGAGAACACCAACTGCTTTTATCGGCAGAACCTATTTTTTTTCATTCGTTGACAGCTGGGGTAGGATGTTCTGTAATTTGCATATCAAAACACTTTTATAGCGACTCCTGCGACGGACTTGTTTTTTCTTTAATTCAATTATTCCATTTTCAGCATGTTATACGGAATACGTGCCCTTCTGTTTGGTAAGTAATTTTCTTTTTCGCCACTTTTTCCCTCGTAGAATACACGCGACACGCTGTCGCTTGGTTTGACGAGGTAAGTCGCCGTTTTCTTTGCTATATAAATGCTGCCCAGGCCACCATAAGAATAATTCATTATAACTTGTTATACATATATATAGCCCTGATGATTTAAATGAGACTGCAGAATGTTTTCTGTTCTGTTGTAGCCTGACACACCTAAATAATAATCGGAATTTTTTACTGTATAATTTTGATGGCAACAAATCTAAGAGAAGGAAAACACTGAATTTTAAACAGTGGAGAAGGCAACATGAAAACACTTCATTATCTTTTCCAAGAAGTCATGGCAATTCATAGATAATAAAGAAAAAGAATCTGTGGAGAGTCATGATCAATTATGTTTGGAAGGGACATGGCATAAAAAAGGGTTTAATCTATGTGATTAATAAAGAAACAATTTAGGTTATGTGTATTAATGTGGAAGGAGATTTTTAAAGTATAAATATTTGTCATGATATTTTTAGGCTACAAAATTATTGATGTATTTATGTAGTTACTAAGGAATTTACAGTCTTGAATTTAACAGTGTCATTATTGTTTTTATTTTCTAAGAACTTTATTCAATAAAATATTTTTATAAACTGTATTTCTCTGCCATACCATCCTCACTTTTACACTTTGCAATATCCTGGTTGATAATAAAATGTTGCTTGTGGTTAAACACTAGTCATTGTAAATATAGATAATGAATTTAATGAAAGTTTTACTTGCAACCTTATCATTGAATGATATATAGATTTTTCTCTTATAATAGAATTACTAGTGGATCAGTACTTAGCAAACTAATTTTAAATGATAATGTATGAATTTTGAGAGAATATAAGAAGTAATATGCAATTTTGATAGATAAGTACAGAAAAAGCATTAACGTATATGAGGGATACTGAAAAGTTCTTATTCCAACCAAGAAAAAACATTTATTTCTGTTGTTATTTCGAAAATAATTTTTCAGAATTCCCTCCTATATAAGACACTTTGAATGACAGCATTTATAGAAATATAAAAAAAAAGTAAATAGACAACTATATTTTCAAATTTAATGATCTAAATTCAAGAATATTTCTGCACAACTTAAAAGCACAACAAATTCTTTTAAAGTTTTTACTTTTTCAGCCATGTATTTTTTCAGATCTGCTATCTTTTTTTTTATAAAAAACATTTTCTGAACATTCTTATTTTACAGTCCAAAATTATTCAGATATATTCATGTCTAAACATTGACTTGATCATTGAAGACAGGATAGCTTTTTGAATGTGCTATTCTTGAGTACGTTTTGTTGTATCTCATGAAACTCCATCCTTCAGAGTGCTGTTTTGATCCAAATAACTGTCAGTGATTACTAAAAGAAGTCTCTCCTACAAAATGTATACAGTTTTCTCTAAATTGATATTCCTATTATCTTAAATTCTGCTACCTCATTTTCCATTCATATCAGACACCTTATTCATCATCAGCATTTTAAAAGTAATTGTCTACCTTGAGTGACTCGCGAATCTTGCAGTGAATGAATTTTAGTATTAAAAAAAAAAAACCCTCAAAAACCTTTGAATGACCAGTGTTTAAAATTGCTCCTTTATACCATAACCAAAAACTGGCTATATTTGATAGTGGGTTGCATGCAATTCAAATAAAATTCTTAGCTTGGCAATCTCATTTACTGCCTGAAAACTGAGCAAATGAGAAATGATTAAAAAAGACAAGTGTTCTAAAACTCCACTCTTTCTCAATTGCCCACTGTTTGTTTTGCTGAATGTTGACTCATGACTAGTTTAAATAGTTTTCTTATGGTTTCTCATAACTTGTGACAAAGTTCTGAAACTACCATTGTTAAGCTAATCTAGTAAGATACTTCTTCAACAACAGGGAATAACTTTTCCCCAATTTCTCATCACATAAAGAGACATTTCTGATGACACAATGGTTTACTTTCCTTCAGTAATGAATTACATGTTGATCATAGTTGAAAGTAGAATTTCTAATTTCAATGCTATTTGACAATAGCACTTTTCACTTTTGTATGGATGAACAATATACTCCATGTTGAAATCTGACACTTCCTACATTGTGACATGAGTGTTTGCTTATTTCACTTGTATTTTTATAACTGAATAATTATCAATATGTATTTCTTAATGAAATGTTAAATCTGAGTAAAAAAAAATGGTGCTTATTTACTTATGTGATATAAAACAGATCTAAAGAAAGAGGCTGTATTTTTAATTTTTTATTTTAAGCATTTCACCCCAAATAAAGTAGGAGTGCCACTAGTATACAGAGGGTTACAGAGAGTGAAAGTAAAAGAGAAAAAACTGGGTTTAAGAGGAATTGCAGAAAGGATAAAAAGAATGAAGATCAAAATATCAGAAGATGATGACTGACACGACATTTAAATTTTTGAAAATTGTAGTTATCAGGAAAGCAAGTAAGAGGAAGGGAGTTCCACTGTTGGGAAGTGTGAGAGAAGAAGCTGTTGGAGTGGCAGTTACATTTAACTGTTTCAAGAGTAAAAGGGTCGGACCTAGATACTAACTTAGTAGTATGCTTAAATTCATGCACCAGGGAAAATAGCTATTCAGATCAGTTGTCATGAAAAATATTTGTAGAAAAGACAGAAAAAAGCTACATGACATCTGTGAGAAAGTGACTGGAGTCAAGATGCCAATTTAGGATTGACTATATTACAGATCCTTCTTTGGATTTCGTTGAGAACCTCGAGGTGAACAGTAGGGGCACCAGACCATATATGGACAAATGGTAGATGTGAAAGATGGACTCAGATGAGAAAAACCATCTGGCACAACACAGAGAAGCAACTTTCCTTGCAGTAGATGCAGCTATTGATTCAATGTAGTTTTTCCACCTCAAATCAGTGGAAAATGTGAAACAAAAAAGGTGCAGTGAAGTCGAGCATCAACTATGCTGATGGGAGAAGGGAAGTTTCTCTATGGTGGTTAAATGAGAGCAGTTTAGTTTTGGAGGCATTAACATCTACAAGCCATTTTATGCCCTACTTAACCACTGATTGGAGGCTCTTTTCAAGACCAATAGCCAAGTTAGCTTTGTCAGCATTGCCAGATTTACTATTGAGACAGGAGTAAATGGTAGTGTCATCTACATAGATGCTTACTTGAGAGTTGATGACATCAGGAAGATCATCAATGAATATCAGAAACAGTGTAGCATCCAGGATAGAGCCTTGGGGAACACCCATGTTCGTATGAAAGGAAGTGGGGGCAAACATATTCAAAACGACCTTCATTTCATGATTTGATATGAATGATTGGATTAAACTAAATAATTGTCCTGTAATACCCTAACCCTGAAGCTTACATAGAAGACTAGCATGCCAAACCCTGTCAAATGCCTTGAAGGTATTTAGAGCCACAGCTTGAGCATCATTGCTATTATCAAGAGCTTGGTATACATATTCAGTTATGGCCATAAGCACATCAGTGGTAGACCATGCAAAATGGAAACCATATTTGTCAGAGAATAGATCATGGGAGGTAAGATGCTTAACCACTTTAACATCGATTAAAGCCTTAAAGAATTTGCTGAAGAGTGGTAGAAGACTGATAGGGCAGTACTTAGAGGAGTCAGAAGAGTCTTAAAAACAGGGACGACAGAGGAGAAGTGTCAACAGGTTGGAAAGCAAGAATCAGCACAACAATAGTTGTAAAATTTGGAGAGAACTGTAGCCAGCCGAGGTGCACATTTCTTTATTGCTTTTATTTCTCCATTTTAGAAGTGGTTTTAATATATCAATCACCCAACTTATTCTTATTAAAGATCATAGAAAATCATGCATTATTTTCTATTTAGCCATTAAGATTAAATGAATATCTTAGATATCTACCAATATTAAAATAAGAATTCTTGATATAAGCTTAATTAGTTTAACAATTGTAAAATGCAGAGTGTTATAAATGATAAATAATGATGAGTAAGAAATTACTGGAATATTCAAAGAGATGCAAATACAAAAGAGTTCAAAATTCAAATCATGTGTGGGGGTAGGCTGGCTGTTCAGCTCTAAGAACTCAGCAGCTACATACGTCAAAAGTATATAATTATGTGAATATAAAATATCACACATTGAGTGCTCTTTCAAATAAAATAGTGGTCAATGTATAATAACAGAGCTATAATTTAAATTAATAATAAATATACATTTTTTCCTTAATGGTAATACAACTCTGAGTTTCATGCACAATGTAATCATCAAGGGCTGATTGAAAACTGACCATTGCATAATTTAAATATTGATATTCATACTGTACTGAAATGATAATGCAATAGGCCCTTTATTTACAAGGTTGGGGGGTAAAGATAAAATAATTTTATATTATATATATATATATATATATATATATATATATATATATATATATATAAACTAATTGATTTAAAATATGTTTTTTTCGTTACACAGTTCTAACCATGTTTCAAAAATGGAAGCTAAAAGCCCCGAATTTAATTTTGTAATTAAATTAAAGACATTAGTTCCATTTCATCCTCAAGCGAATTTTGGAGTAACTTTTAAAATTACTGGGTTTTAAAGACACAGCTAAAATCATAAATCATAGAAGATGTAAGCTTTTGAATGACCCATGTCCTTTGTACTTACATGAGAAACAATATATTACTAGGTTTACTAAATCAGTGAAATTAAGTAGCTATTTTTGCAGTCATTGTCATAAATTTTACTTAAATAATATTTAAGTATAAAAAAATTAAAAAAAAATTTTTTAAATTTGTAACCTAATAATTTACATACTTATACTTGATGTGAAAATAATTCTATATACTGTAAGTGATTCTAATTACATTTAATTGTTCTTAAAAGAAATATAGTATATTAAAAATTAAAAATTAAAAGTAAAAATATTTCAAATCGTAGTTAAATAAAATGTATTCTAACCTAAACACCCCCCACCAATCTTTAAATATACAAATAGAAAAAAAATGCCCTAAGAATTTTTGCCGTTAACAATAAAATTTAAAAAAAAAACAGATGACATGCATTTAACGGATGTCAGATTTCATTAAAAAATACATCCCTAACCCTACCAAAACATAACTAATAACTGATACATCAAAATACAGACATAATAAACATGCAGACACCCCTGTCTAGTGGAAGTGGATTTATCTGTAACCTTGGAAACGTGAATTATGATTTTAGCTGTGTCTTTAAAACCCGGTAATTTTAAAAGTTACTCCAAAATTCGCTTGAGGATGAAATGGAACTAATGTCTTTAATTTAATTACAAAATTAAATTCGTGGCTTTTAGCTTCCATTTTTGAAACATGGTTAGAACTGTGTAGCGAAAAAAAAAACATATTTTAAATCAATTGATTTATAATATTAATGCTCTGTAAATTTACATTGAGCACTATTTTGTAAAAATAAAAATATCTATAAGAACACCGGATTATATATCTTACTGTTCTTTCTTTTTATTTATATATACATATATATATATATATATATATATATATATACACACACACACATGTACACCTCCCAATACAAATGTACACATCTAATATGTAGTCTCAAATATAATACAAATGTACACACAAATGAAATTTACATATACAAATGTATTATATACACCCACACGCACGCACACATATATATATATATATATATATATATATATATATATATATATATATACATACACACACACACTATGGACATGCAGATCAGTATTGCATGATGACTGCAAGTTTCATACCTCAGTGCAATTCGTATTGAGATATGAATTTGACATGTACGTGCAATATTGATTCCTATATCTATACTGTCTATATCTATATATGGTGTACTACTGAGCACTCTTACTCCTATAAATATAGCAAACTTCAAACAATATACATATAGATATATAATTTTTAAGTTAAATAAAGCAGGACCAAATTAATGGTGTTAACATCGGGAACCCATTAGGTCCCGCTTTATTTAACTTTTATATGCCTCATATTGAAAACAAAGTGTTTTAAACAACTGAAAAACCTCAAATCTACATGAGATATGTTGACAACATATTTGTTTTGATAAAAAAAAAAAATAAGGATGAAATTATAAATCTAAAATCAGCTTTTAAAAATCTCAAAGATAAAATTTACAAAAGAACCTATGATTTATAACAAAATCCCTTTCTTTGATGTCAATATAGAAGTAAAATCTAAAGAGTTTACCAACTACTCGTATAAAAAAACTACCAGTACGAACTCCTGTCTTTTAGACTATAATAGTCAATGCCCAGAAAGATATAAAATAGCAATAGTAAAAAGGTTCTTAAATAGAACATGCTAAAGTTCCTCTTTCCAAAGAATGTTTCTAAGCAAAGTAAAATACATAAAGCAAACATTAGTCAACAATAATTTTCCAAACTACATTATTGATAAACAAAATTTACAAAAAATATACAACATCAGTAATAAAAATACTGCACAACAAAACATATTTTTGCACAATATTTATAAGCAGGATGAATTTGCTATATAAAGAATCATTAAACACCAGATTTCTGCCATAATTCCTGAAAAACATGTAAAATTTATAATATATTACAAAAAATGGTAAACCAGAAACCTTTTTGTCACTAATCAAAATAACCCCATCAAATCTAAACTAACGATGATCAATATAGCGTCTAAATTTAACTGCCCAGTACAAAACTATGTTTCTTGTCACAAATCAATTACCTATATGGGACATACTAACACCTCATAAAGAAGACAATTCACATATCAGATCAAAGTTCTATAAAAAAAAACATCTAACTACCCACACTTTATAAGAACCCTTTAGAAAATTTCTGGTCAAAAACACTAAAATTCTATATAAATCACATTACCATAAACATCTTGTTATAAGAGAGGCCCTGCATATTAAATATCTCTTAAACATTCTTACTATGAATATCACCTTATTTAACAGTGGGAATGCAGTGTTAAAAGTTTTTTAAGAATAAAAATATGCTCATTCGATTTCCAGCTGTGCTCAACATGTGAAGGCTCAGAATAAATGCTCCTACAACACAAAAGTAAAATACAAATTAAACAGTGAAACCATAAAGAAAAACTAACAACTAAAACACCCCCCCACTTAAAAAATGGCTTAAGAAGTGGCCAAAAGTACTTGGGACAATAGATATTATGGAAAATTTTGTACTCCCTTACTAGCAGCAAATGGAAATACATAAAAACACTGGAAAAACCAAATAAAAAAATTAATTAAATTTTCCTTGTTTGTCATATTTAATGAATGATCTTTAAAGGAAAAGTTGCTGCCCAAATTTTCATTAATTATATAAAACAATATAGATAGATAGATTGAAGTGGAAATGTAGAAAGCTATTCAAAATTGGTAAAAATAAAAGAAAACCCCTAAATTCTTTGGATAAAAGATAAAGAAAACGTATAAAATTGTAGTCTTAGAAAATGATAATTGATGATAAAAAGCAGCTGAGGTCAGACTGTAGAAATCTGCCTAATGACTAAGCCTTTTTGGAAGCTTAGTTTTCAATTGATTAGGATGCCAAAAATCCCAAAATATTAATGCCTGGTCTCTACAATCTTTTACATGATAATTGAGGGCTTATGCAGCAGACATAATCAAGAAATTAACAATGGAAAACTACATTCATTGGCACTACTTTTGCAAGTTTGTTACACTTATTGTCATTTGATTTTTTTTTTTGTTTGGTTTCCACCAGCTTAAAATCAATAACAAAAGTGAGATATGGTAGTCCATGCTGGATGAGAGAGAGAGAGAGAGAGAGAGATTGAAAATTAGCTTATTAACCTTGGTAATCCTGAGTATAGCAACACTTCTGCAATGCTGCTGATCCCAAACATATGATATGAGTGGAGTCTGAGGGAGGAAAGTCAGTGTTGGGGTGTCGATAAAACACAAGGGCAGCAATCTCACTTCATTTGCACAAAACTAGTTGATTTGCTATATTTGCTCTAACAGTAAATAAATCGTATAGAAAATAGTCAGCTTAGAAATGTATTTAAAATTAATGAAGTTTGGCAAGAGACCAACTGGTTGACAAGATAAGGAAGTGACTGGTATGAAGAGTTCAGTGGAAGGACTACCAGATCACGGACATGGTATTTCATTACTTTACACACTCAAACACACATGCAGATTTATACATTCATCTCCACATACATAGTTCATTATATATATATATATATATATATATATATATATATATATATATATATAGCTTTGTGTGTGTGTACACATATTTATGTATATATGTGTCATATGCTCATCCAAAAACCTCAAATACATGCGCACACACACACACACTATATATATATATATATATATATATATATATATATATATATTAGCATAGTATATATCAAACATGATGGGATTATTCACAAATGTACCCGCACTTCTGCCTCAGATCAGACATACTTATGAATTCTGTGTAGGATCAAAGTATACTATCTGTGCAGTCTGTGTTACATATAAAAACATATGGCTACACATTGTTTTATATAATAAAATAAAAATATCATAATTGTTTATTTATTTATTGATATATATAAGTAGACATGGAAGTGAGTGAGTGTTGGCTTTTTCTTTTTATTATTATTGTACACATTATTACATGCCTATCCAGATGACTTACGTTACACATATACAACCACAGCCACATTAGAACTCATTTAAACACACACAAACCTACCAGACTCCATCTGAAATAGTAGAAAATACAAGTATTATAATCAAATCCACATGGGAAAAAGATTTAAAATAATAAAAAATAAAAAGCCAACACTCAATAACATTAACTATGAACATGGCCACAATGTGCTGACCCTGTTTGGGAAATAAAACATCCTTATAACTCTAGAAACATACATAACACAATCCATACATTGAATTAAAAAGTAAAAATAAAATCATCCTTGATAATGGCTAAAAGTATAGCTGAAAGTACTTGGAAATGCAGAACATTTGGACAATTCTTATACACTTTGTGTCCAGAAAAGAAAACACTTGTACGAACAGAAGAAAAAAAAAGGCTTAATTTGCAGTATCTTATCAGTCATCTTTAATGATTATATATATATATATATATATATATATATATATATATATATATATATATATATATATATATATATAAAAAGTATATTTATTTATTTAGTTATATCTAACAGCCTGAATATTTGAGAAATCTTGTTATAAAAATATGCACACTGGTTTCCCCTAGGGGACACAGCTTTGATTCCTGCCAGAGGGTGCATATTTTTCTAACAAGATTTCTCAAACATTCAGGCCAGTAGATGTAAATAAATGAATATACTCTTTAATGAATAAATAAAAACAGAGCATCTACTCAAATATGAGTATCCATTTTAAAATAATGTTTAAACAACTAAAATAAAAATAAACTGCAACTAATTGTATCTAAACTAACAGTTTTATTCTAAAATTTAAAAACAAACCTTAGTAAACAATTGATTTGGGCTCTGTATATGTATTTGCTTTTTACACCTTTCAGTAATGGCTAACTAAAATCTCCCTGAACAAAATTAAGTGATATTAAACTGGACCAGTACACTTAGTTCAACATTAGCAAATTCTAATAAAAAACAATTTGAACATTTCCCAGTAAACTAAAGTTCACTACATAAAGAGAGTTTAATTGCACTTTTCTATATAATGGAGTCATCTGATGACATTGTACAAATAAAATTTTTATTTTGAATAAAACTACATAATTATTAGGAATATTAATATTGAATGGTGATTAACATGTGCATGTGTGTGTATAAATATTCTCAGATAGAGTGTATCTGTAGGGGAGACAAAATAAATAAAAAGAGATAAGAGGAAAAAGTTTTCTTAGCCAACACATTTCATCCTCTGAATTACCTTGATAAAGTCCTTCTGAGGATGAAACACATCGGCTAAGAATAGTTTTTCCTTTTGTCTCTTATGATGCTTACAAATATTTATGTAAAAAACAGTGATTCTAGCCAGTTTGTTCCTATCTATTTATTGAACTCTTTTGGTGATATAAGCCACTCCAAAGCCAAAACATTAATCTAAAAACTAATGTCCTGATCTTAAATTGATTGGGACTTTCATATGGATGCCATGGTTGGCACTAAACTCATTCAAATTTATTTAAATTATTGGCTATTTACAATCACTTTCTCGAAGTGATGGTTAAAAATGGCTTTGTTTGAGCAAGTGAAGCCTTTGGATCTTGGTAAAGACCATCCTTTTTCATACCTTGTGTATTGGCAATATGGAATTACAAACAAAGAACTGTACCAGTTAACAGAAACCACATTGCTTGAGGACTTTCAGCAGCAGCAACAACTAAAATGGGTAGCACATGGAACTCAAAGAGAGAATAATGATATAATCAAGATGCTGCCATTCCATACAATCTCAAAGAAAAGACATGAAAGGAAACCTCCATCAATACTGGAAAGAGAGATAACAGATACTGAACTTGAGAAACCTTTTTTCCTGAAGAATTGTTTAAAGAGAAAGATTTTATAAATTTCAACCAATGGCAGAACTGTCTGCTCAGTTAATGAATACCAAATGTTTCCTTATAAGGAAATGGCTAATATTACAATTTATGTATCTCACAAATTATTTTTAGCTTACAGATAAATAGAAATTTTTAAATTGCATTGTACTTAGAAAATATCAAAAATAAACATAATGCTGTTATCTTTTGACATAAAAGGTAAACTAGAAGTAATTGTTGAACTGCTCAGAAAACTTGATCTATTTGGAAAAGATATTAGAATAATCCAGAACATATACTGGGAGCAAACCAGTTACATACAGATAGAAAATGACTTGAGTAGCTACACAAAAATAGAAAGGGGTGTGAGACAAGGATGTGTCTTCTCCCCAGTTTTATTCAACCTCTACGACAACACTATCCTAAGGGAACTAAAAACCCTACCAGAATTTATTATTGGTGGGCGCAATCTTAATATAAGATATGCAAATGACACTATGTTGATGGATGACAGATGAGAGAAAACTACAGAACCTCCTAGATAGGGTAGTAGAAAAAAGGAAAAAAAAAAGAACTAACCATCAACTACAAGAAGACAGAGAATATGGTCATCAGCAAGAGAAGAAGCCCAAAATGTGGGTTACAAATTGCAGATGTGAACATCAAGCAAGTTGCAGAAGTTAAATATCTGGTAAGTATTTTAACAGAGGATGGAAAATGCAACCAAGATCTGAACATGCATTGGGCTAGTGAAAGAAGCATTCCCAAAACTAAGCAAGGTGCTGAGACAGAGAAAAATTTCATTAGAAACAAAGAAAAGAGGGCTGAATTGTTATGTGATATACATCCTTTTATATGGCAGTGAATGCTGGTCAATCTGCCCATGGATGAGGAGAAAACAGGAGCAGTAGAAATGTTGTACTACAGAAGGATAATGAAGCTAGTAAACAACAAGGAAGAGAAAATGGCAACAAAAAGAACACTTCTACTGAGAATAAGGAAGTGATAGCTGAAATTCCTTGGACATATGAGGAAGGAGGGCTTGCAAAAATTAATCCTTATAGGTAAGAGAGATAAGGGAAGGCAGCAAGCTACTTGCATGAATGGATCATGGAACAGGGGTAGGTGTAGAGAGAAAAGCTGCTAAGGGCCATAAAGGATAGGAATGTGTGGAAAGCCATCATTCCTATGTTCTGAAGGGATGCAACTCATAGAAGAAGAGTTAAAAAATTAAGAATTGAAAAAATTTGAACTTAATTATATATTTTACAAGATCAAAGATGATAATTTTAAAGCTGTATTAAAAATATTATATTTACATTAGTTATGAAAATAAATGTATTGCAAATATTATTCTAATTGGTGATTTTTATTAAATTAGTTTAAGAAGTAAAAAGTTACATTCTGTGATCTCCGAGCCTTTTCAAAGCCTTACATCTTTTCAAAAAACAAAAACAAAACAATGTATCTTATAATTGAATCAAGAAGGAAAAATAACTTGAATTTTTATATTTTGATCTTTTCTCTGGAAAATAATCCAGGAAAGCAATGTACACAAGTCTTAAATCCAAAAATTATCTGAAAATTAAAATGTTCTGTTGGAATTATAGTCAAAAACAGATCAATAAAGAAACAACCTCATTTTGCCCTGTAAATAATCTTGTAAACATGACATTTTTTGTAGAATCAATTCCAGCAAGAGTAAACTTTCCTTTTCTTTTTTTTTTCCTAAAGCTTTGGGTCTGTCGTGAGACACCATAACTCTCCTTATTGTAACCCTCAACATTTGATAAAAGTGCACCTGACAATAAAGGTGTTCATCTGTTTTGGTCTGCCACAACTGACCTTTTCCTCACCTGTGGAGTGAGAAGCCTCTAAATGCAAACAAATTATAGATCAACAACAAAGAAAAGACATAAAATAAAAACGAACTTGTTGCTTCTTTGTGTGTGTGTGTGTGTGTGTGGCGTCAATATTCCTATAAATCAATTCTAGCACATCTGATGAACATCAATGTCTCCCCATGTTTATTCCAGTCTCTGAGAATTTGGTAAATTAAGGTGCCAACCATCTCCTTACTCTCTCCTGTTTCACCTTCAGGCCCACTCCTTTTCATAACATTGATTACAAAACCTAGCCAAAGAATTTAATGAACTCTATTTAAACCCAGAAAGACACATGCTGTTTAACAGTGCCAACACATGTATAAATAAATGCTGTCATACCAGAAATATCAAAGACTATTCAGATAAACCTTTTAACAATTTTTTTTCTGACAAAAGTTTATTTCACCTGTAGAGTAAGTAAAACAGTATGCAACTCTGCAGGATAGATACAGAAAGAATTTATAAGTATATCAATATTTATAAAGGAATGGCAATTATAAATTTGTATTAAATGACAACTGAAATCCTTGACTGGAATGTTGACAATGCATAGTAATTCTAAAAAATAATTAAAAAGATAACTTTTTTTTACATTGACGATGTCACAAAATTGTAAATGTAAAAAAATGAATAAAAAATACTTCTAGTAATTATTTTGATAATTTTAATTTTTTACTTAATAAATCTCATTTTTACTTATCACAGTTTGTCCATGACTAAATAAGGAATAATTCTGGAACTTAGATTTGAGAAATGGTACAATACCCAAGCAATGACCATTTTTAGTATATGTAATATGGAAACAATTACAAGAATCTATTGAGAAATATTCTACTTTCTAACACTTATCACCATTAACCAACCTTATTTGATTGTTTATACATGTTCATTATGAATAAACCCTTTCCAGAACTAAAAAAAGTGCCCTGAACAAACTAATTCTTCCTAATATCACATCTCATTGGTTTGTTAAGAGAGAAGAAATTTAGCACAAAAGTTAAAATTGACTAATTTTTTTCAATAACAGTGCCAAAACGAAAACATGCATGAATATATTTTGCTGGATTATCCAGAGTTAAACTTTCCCAGTTTTTGATAGCATTTTGTTTCTTATTTGTAAGTAGGTGGGGAGGTGTGTAAAAAAAAATAAAAATAAATAATTCCGCACCACTTGACCAATTACATGATGTGGTTAACATCCGATTGGCGGCAGACTGCTTCAAAAATTCCTTTAGATGCTTTGGTCTGATATGTAAGGAATAAAAGTTTAGCAAAAGCTAAATCCCCTTTGATTTCAATTCAACCACTCAGAGATCTGTCAGAAACAAAAGAAAATTATTCATTCTTAAGTCTTTTATTAACAAATAATAATAAAAATAATAGCTGGACTCCTGGTGGCTGGAATCACTGCAAAAGCCATTAACATTGTCTTTGTAGATGAAAGGAATTTTATCAAAGTCTGTACTGCACTCAGGAATGGGTAACGCTTTCATTTGTTTGTTTTTCTTTCTTTTCATTTAAAAAATAGAGGAGGGACCATAACCCCAACACAAGCTTTGGTCGGTGGTTGGTAGTAAATTGGCTAGCATTATATAAGCGCATTGTTACTTTGTTTTTTGATTAGTTTTACAGGCAGACACACAGATTAAGACCTTTATCTATGACAGCATGTGCCCTCAGCTTACACTATTGCTTGTAGAGTTGAAAATGAGGAAACACTTTGAACACAAGGTTTGATGTAGAAAACAGCAATATTTTTTCAAAGAATTGAAACTAATTTCAGCTATTCGAAACATTGCACACAAGGCTGGCTGATATATAATTATCAAATATGCATTTTTCTCTTTGGTTTTCAATAAAAACAAACATACCTAACATGCTGTTTTTGTTTGGTTTTCTCTCCACTCATTAGAATACATGACTTATCTAATAACATAAAATGCTTAAAACATGCAATACTAGACAGATCAAACATCTCATTAAATCCTATCATCAACTGCAATATATACTGATATCTACTATTAAGCAGGCTTCATTTAAGCCAATTGGTTGTAATATATTTGTTGAATAAGATAATGCTCTTAGTAAAGCTAGAGAACAACCCAATCCCTAATACTTAAAATTATATGCTTGACCCTCTATAAAAGAAAAACTTATACAAAAATGAATCTTTCCTGTGACACTGAAGAAAATCTACAAAAGAATGTTTATGAAATCAAGCTATTTATTTTTTATTAATGTTACAGTTATTTTATTTACCTACTAGTTTACATGTATTGACAATAAAATGACAGCAATATTTAATTCTGCAATTGCATTGGTAATATTTTAGGACTTTTATCTATAGAATAAATTCAATTATCCCACATAAAAAAGAATTCTGTTTTTCAAATCATTAAAAGTGAAAATATCTAAAAAGAAAGCTAACACAAAACAAAAGAAATAAAAAAAGCTATGTATTAGCAGGCTGATCTCCACTAACTAATTGTAACACAACATATTGGTACAGAATAATGCCTTCTTTTACCATAACAATGGAATAACTCATTATTAAATGGGCTATATCATGTTGTTTGGCATATATAAAGTCACAATGTGTTTCATAATATGAAATAAATTCTATTGATTGTCTAATAAAAATGGTACTTAATGAGGGTGAAGGTGGAGGTCAGACGCTAAATTATCTTTCTGTTTCACCAAAGCATAATCATATTTTTTCTGGTAAAATTTTTCTGGAATTATTTCAGTATTTGAATATAAAATGAACTTCTTTATTCTTGGCTTACTACTAATTAGTATATTTATTTGGAGTTACATTTTCAATGCCCTGCAAAGAACTGTTTTATTCCTAATCATTATTCCTCTTGCTCTACTATCCAAATATTAAATGGACTCTCATAGTTTAGTGGAAGTAACTACATCCCACTCTTCACGCAACTGTAAATTTCTAGATATTCTTTATAATCTTATGACACCATATTGATTGATGGCAGACACAAAGAAAATTGCACAAACTTCTAGATATGGCAGCAAAGAAAAGCAGGAAGAAAGGATTAAGTAAAAAGACAAAGTATGGTTGTTAGCAAGAGTGGCAATCCAAAACGTGAACTTCAAATTCGAGGCATCAAAATCAAACAGGTACAGAAATTTAACTACTGAGGATGTGTTTTAACAGACAATGGCAAATCTAAAGGCATATTGGAATAGTGAAAGATGCCTTCCAAAAGCTACACAAACTATCAAAAAACAAGAAAATTTCATGAGAAACAAAGAAAAGAGTGCTCAATTGCTATCTAATATCAATCCTCCTATATGTCAGTGAATGCTGGATAATTTCTTCACAGATGAACAGGAGACTTGAAGCAAAAGAGAGGGATGAGGTTCTATAGAAGGATGCTGAGGATACCATACAGGTGAAATATGTGAGCAACAAAAAGGTTTAAAGAAAATAGGAACTAAAGGGACATTTACAATCAGAAAGAGTTGAAATTTCTGGGAAACCTAATGAGAAAAAAAAGGACTTGGAGAATTTGACACTCACAAGACACATTGATGGCAAGAGGGGAAGAAGTAAACAGCAAATAACCTATCTAACAAGTTTGTGTAAATGGGTGGCAGAAGGAGGAGTGGGAGAGAGAGTAAGGAGACAGAAATCACTTAGGAAAAGGACATTGTAAAAAGTTATGAACACCCTCATCCTGAAGTAGACATACTTTGAAATGAGAAATATTTATCTATATAATAGTTATAAATTATACTCTCATAAATGTAGCAAGAGACAAACGGTTTATGAATATTTTAGATTAAGTATTTTCACTATTTCATTTTTATTATTTTCTTTCTTCATTCTTATTTCAACATTAAGATTATCAAATCCACCAACCATTTATAAATAATAAACATGGATTAGAAAGCCTCCAACAATATTTGAACTCTTGTCCCACATCCTTGGAGCTTGTCTGGACATCAGCTTTTCCAATTTGGCTACAGAGACCAATTAGCTAAGTGAAATCAGCTGTAGTCCTATAGTTACAGCTTCTGCTTATCTACATCATATTTTCTGTTTACTTACTAGTAGTTGGCAGGCCTACTTAGAGTTGTGATGATAACAAAAATAATACAAAATAGAATTGATATGAAGTGAATATATATTAAATGACACATTAAAATAGTATCAATCATTGCCACTCATTCCAGCATATTGTGTGAAATTCTAATAACATTTTAAAAAAGAAAAGTTTTTCCCTTCTACATTACATTATTCCTGCTGGGAGCCTGAGGTAGCCCCCAGCCCTGAGGCTCACTACCATTCTTGGTATGCATCCTCCTACTCCTCCTAATAAAAATAATTGTAGTAGAAGGAGGAGGAGGAGCAACAGAAGAAGCAATAATCTTAAATTCTTGTAATTTCTTAGATTAAATATTTTCACATTTAAGTTTTAATTTGTTTTTCATTTATTTTATTGATGCTTTTTATAACAATGTTAAGGTTATCACACCATTTTTAACTTAACAGAAGAAATATAGAACTTGCACAAATCAACAATATTCTAAATATCAGTCACATAAAAGGAAATTCTAAAATGTTACAAAGTTAGATTATAGGAAAAATCATCACAACTGAAAAGGCATTACAACAAATAGCCACATCAGATAAAATATCTCCATATAAATATAAATATCTCTATTGAAAAATCAAAATAATTCCAATGAAGTGATAGGAAAAGTTTCTTGCTAGAACAAAACAAAACAAAAATAATCATTTAAAGAAAAACATTTTTTGCAAAGATATATTGCCATATATATATATATATATATATATATATATATATATATATATGGCAATATATTCATTTCATACTTAACATAGATGATGCTATACATAAATTTTATATTAAACTAGCAGACTTCAGCCACTTGCTATCGTTTTACAAAATACGATATATTCACTACTTGAAATCTTTGAAACAAAAATTTTAAATGAACATTTCAATCATATATTGGTTTGTTAAGGAAAGTTTTACAAATAGATCCCAACTTGTTGAAGGCCAAATAAAATGCAAATTTCAAACTTTTCTGCACTATATATATGATGATATTCCTAAACAGAAGTATCCTCAAATAAAATAACAGTAATGAAGGACAGTTAATTAAAGAAATAAACTTTTTTAAAATCAATATGCACATTAGTTAAACCTGAAGAGTGATATTACCTAGAACTAGATAATATATTATACAGATATTCAGCTTTTACTCTTGAGTAGTTTATAACACATTATTTATCAGTTGCATCTCTGTCTTTGTGCATAGTTCACTTATGGTCGACTCCGTCAAAGGACAGAGTCGTAACTGAGGAAAATTATACTGAGAGGTGTCCAGCCCTGAGGAACAGCTGCCTGAAGCTACCTCCTATCATTGCACCAGAGAGAGAGGTGCTTGCACCAAGACCAGCACAACTGATGGTTGTGGGGGCTGCAAGCAATTTTTATTCCTAGCCCTGGTGTACACACTTGGGCTCCCCACTTTAAACCGACCTTGAGTCACAACCTGACCTTGTAGTGGATCGATTAAATACAAATTACTCTCTCAAGAGAGAGTAGTTTGTAACACATCTATTTTTTCATCTCTCAATTGCGTCTCTGTCTTTGGTTAAAGTATGCTCAGGGGCGGTTCCATCAAAGGACAGAATTGCAACTGAGGAAAATTATACTGAGAGGTGCTGACCCAGGAGAACAGCTGTCCAAGGCCACACCCTCTCATTGCACCAGAGAGAGGGATTGGTGTTTGCACCGAGGCCAGCACAACCAATTTGAGTAGTTCGTAACACATTATTTATCATCTCTCAAGTTGTGTCTCTGTCTTTTGTAATATTTCTAAATGATAGAATATTACTTTTTTTTAAAAAAAAAAGAAAAGTTTGTAAGCTTAAGGTTATTCTTTCCAGATCAATTCATACATCAGATTATCAATCAAATTATTGTTTTACCATCTCAACTCATAAACAGTTAATCTAGTTTTAATTATAGATTTAATTCTGCTTTACCTAAAGATCATACCAACAAGTTGATTAAAAAGTTGTTTCTCTTTTTTTTTCCTTTTAAATAACTTGCTTTTTGACATAAAATTATTTTGTTTTTGTCAACAAGATATTCTGAATAATGTTAGCCATTTTTAATTAGCATTCAAATTATTCAAATTGCTTTGTGTGTAAAGAAAAATGCAAAAGTTCTCACAGATAAGAGATGTGAGTTGAAATCTCATCAGAACCTTATTCTACAATTCTGATCTATGTGATCTAATGATCACACAATAGATATAGGATTTGTTAAAAAAAAAGCAATAGAAGATAAAAGAAATACAAATCAGAAATGAAAAATGAAAAATAAGAATAATAATAGCCAGCAATGTATCATCTAAGGAATTTGAATACCATTACATCTAACACTATTAATGTGTAACATGCAAACATATATGATGGCAGCTTATGAGGTTAAGAGATGTAATGAATATATTGACATTGCTAAATTTAATGACAACCGGTTGTCTTTTGAAAACTCTAAGATCCAATAAGTTCAAATCTAATCAGAAACTCTATTCTTTCTTTCCAATCCATGCTGCTTATTTACAGATCATAGCCATGCACCTATGTAAATTATTACCACTTCCTTTTCAAATGTTTCAATGCATCTAGGGCAATAATACCTGAGCATTTGTTAAATAACCATCAGTATACCCAATCAACCAAGACATGTTCTTTGTACTGAGAAAGGCTCATTCAGATTTTCACTCAAAAGTCCTAGCCCTCCCTCTCTCTATAAACAAAAGAAATAGCTTTTAAACATGAATTTAATCAGCCTTTTATGTATATATATATATATATAGAGAGAGAGAGAGAGAGATAGAGAGAGAGAGAGACAGATATATATATATATATATATATTTATATATATATATATAGCCATGGTAAATTTGCATCTAGGCTCTTAAAATGTATCACCATTCTTGACAGATGTGGGATAGTCAGGGACAAAGGTGATAGAAAAAGGATATAGATGAATTTGGCTTGATTAAAAAAATATTAAAAAAAAAAAAACATTTTTTCAAAAAAAATTTGAAACTACCAGCATCTCTCATTTCATGCACATGTGTAGTCATGGCAGCATCAACAAAGCCAAGTCCAATGAAGTCCTAACAGATGAAATGTGTCACAAAGACTTTTTCCCAATTTGTCATACTATTTTCTCAATATTGTTTGTTGATATATAAAATTATATATTGTTATGTCATCCAAATTTTGGTGTTTTTATTTTATTCAGCATGAACAATTTTTCCTTTTTTGACAGAGCTCTAATGAGAGAGGAATGAAAATCAGTTAAGCTTTTATTTTTTGATTTACCTCTTTACAGAAACTATAAAATTTTTGTTACTTTACTGTTATTCTTTCCTTGGTTATTTGATTTTTATATAGCTTTTTATTACAATTATATTTTGTGCCAAATTAATTCATATTTTATTAAAATTATTGTAGTTATTTCATTATTCACAATTATTTCATAAATTCATACTTATTCTGATTTGAAATATTTGTTAAAATTTGAAGAATATTACATCATGGACCAGATTAAGGTCAGTTGACAATTTATGCACAGCCTAACAAAAGTCATTCTCTAATAATAACTAGACCTGTAGTTACTGCTTTTTAGTAAGACAATATATACATTTATTTAAAATATCTACCTGATTATGTTGCAATGAATTTAATTAATGAGGAATCCATGAACCTAGATATTAAAATAGATACATTTCATTGATACTGCAAGGTGTGTGAGGGATGAGAGGCATGGGAATGAATTTAGGAAATTTTGCCTGTTCAGGAACATTCTTGGACACATAACCTAGCCATTTTCAATTGGGCAACCTATCTTTTAAAAAAAATAAATGCTACCGTAATTTTGGTGGTTTAAATAGTTAAACAAAATGGGATAAATACTTTTCACTATATTATTTTAAATAGTTTTGCACAAGATGTAATATCAATCCTTCTATATGGCAGTAAATACTGGACAATCTCATCACAGATGAAGAAGAGACTTAAAGCAACAGAAATGTGGTTCTACAGAAAGATACTGTGAATGTGAGCAAAACAAATTTTTAAAGAAAATGGAAAAAAAAAAGGGTACTTATACATAACACCAGAAAGAGCTAGTTGAAATTTCTAGGGCCCATAATGAGGAAAGAGGGCTTGGAATATCTGATACTCACAGGAGAATTTGAAAGCAAGAGGAACAGAGGCAAACAATGCATAACCTACCTGGTGAGTTTGAGTAAATAAATGGTAGCACAAGGTTTCAGAGATATAGCAAAAAGACAAAATTTATTAAGAGCTAGAGAGGAGAGAAAATTGTGGAAATCTTGAAGGAAATATGACATATTGAAGATTAGATTTTATTACATATATAATTTAGTTACTGAAAAAAAAAGAAAAAGACAGCAATGCCACCTTTTTTAGGCCCCTCAGCACATGCTTATTTTGCTTAATGTTTAAGCTGTTCCTTTTGATAGCCATGTTTTTAGGAAATTGGTCTACTGTTTTCAATGATATAATTGATAAATACTAACACCAAATACTTACAAAGTAAATTAAAAGTCATGAGATTTTTTTTTCATTTTATATTAAACAAAATGAATTAAGATCTTACTAATCCTTTCATTTTTATATCACAGAGAGTAAAGTTACATTGAATTGTACAGTATGGAAAAATATAGAAAACATTTGCTTCTGATATATATTACCATATCAAATATCAAAGCATAAATTTAATGTATTCTTATTTAAACCCTTTCAAGCTAAAAAGCCTGTATAGAGGACAATGCAAAATGTACAGTCAACAACTAGCAAATCTATAATTCTCTCTTTCATTTGAGATTCTTTGGCTAAAAATGCCTGTCCAATTTAGCATTTGGGAATTTTATATGTAAAAACTGTTTATGGAAGCAAGTCAATAAAAATGTGGAAGTTATATATAACCCTAACTACAGTACTGCAATCTTATACACTTCAACATAATTTTCAGTAGCCTAAAATGATTTTGTAAAGAGGGTTAGAGCCTATGGCTTCTCGCCTCTGTCAGAAGGTATAGAAATCAAAATGTTAGCTTACAAGAATGGAACTAAAAGTGGCAAGGTTTGAAGCCAGCCTTTGGAGTCAGGAAAAAAATAGTACTCTCTTTTCACTCATGAACCTCTTCCTTCACAGCTCATTTAGCATGGCAAGCATAAGGCTTCTTGTTTACCTCTCGACAAATACCAAACAGAAGGAGGCCAAGTCATACCATTAAACCAAAGAGAGAAATAGAAGAAAGAAGAATAGAGTAACAAAAAGTAAAGAATTGTATCTACTTAGTCAAACTGAACTATACTATATTGAGAGAATGCATTTATATGAAGAAATGAAAAAAAACACATTACAAAGACCTTAGTTCAACATGAATCAATCATGTACAACATTAAAACTATATTACACATACATGTATACATAGACACATATACATAAATTCCTATATATGTGTATATGTATTAGCAGGGATTCCTGGTATTGGCCAGGGAAATTTATTTCAAATATTAAATGACAGAAAAAAAATTTAGAATTTTTGTCTGAAAATATTCATCAGGGTTGTTTTGTAAATAAAATAGAAAAACTATCAAGCTTTTTATCCTGAAAAAATTGCTATTTTAATCTAAAATTAACCCCTGATGATCTCCAATGACAACCAATCGTATCTTTTTCTATCAAAGTTATTCTTATATAACAATTTACCTTCAAGAATATAACTATTTGATTGAAATATGGATCATAAAAAACACACATTCTACCTCCAATGACTTCAAGAGGTTGAATTTATCTGCCCTACTTGAATGACCTCCAAAATTTTCAAATAGACTATGTTATTACTTGTGATCTAGTAGGTATCTATACAAATCCTAGATCCTTAAGACTTTCTGTTTGGCTGTGATATCAGAACACACAGTATAATATTCTAGATGTATATATTCCATCATATATAAAAAGACACAAAGTTATTTACACTTATGCAAAGGCAAATAAAGTGTCATATACAAAGTGGTGCTGAAATTTTTTTCTGGTCTGACAAAGAAGAGATGCCAAAAAAAATTCAAATGTTTGGTTATTTGGTCAGATTTGAGAAGAACTTTTCAGCATCTTCATAAATGATTCAAAATTCTTTTCTATAAATATTCATCTTTATATAAATATACATTCTGACCTGAAGAAGCTGAAACTGACAAACATTGGTGAAACATGTCGTTTATAGCTTTTTCCACTTTGTCTAATCATCTCCACTTTCCTTTTGGAGGGGGGAGATACTATTATAGATCCTAGAAGTAAACACATCTTTCCATAAATTTATATGCTTGTATGTATGCATATTTATATTTTTCTGCACTCTATCGTATATATACACTGTTGGAAAATAAAACTGCAACACCCTGAAAGATGATGCTGATGTTGACCTGGATACAGTATATGCATGCTGTGGGGGGATTGGTAAAATTAGATTTAAATCTTGAGATCAGGGGTCAGTGAAATAGCTAGAAGTCAGCCAAGTGGTCCTAAATCCACTTTTATGCCCCCCTCCACTTATAACAGAGAGTATTGCATTATTTTGCTAGAACCATCAGGAAATGTTAAGCATAAGTGTGTGGGAAACAAAATTTATATATGTCACACTTGCCAAGGTAAACTCCTGTTTTCCTAGTTTTTTTGAGAACTTTAACAGAACACCTGCTAAAATATTAAGACCCACAACCAGTTTACACAAAACTGTGCTGGATCCATAGCTTCATGCAGTGTTCTCCACACACAAATACTATCATATATTCAAAAGAGCAAGAAATGTGACATCTAAACATGTAACACAATGCTGGTCTTCTACAGTTCAAAAGGGTGCTTTCTGGCCCAGGATGGCTACAGTAAGCAATGTTGGGGTGTTAGTCACAGTACATTTGTGGGTCAACTGCAAAACTGCATGAAATGTAGTATATAGTGCCCAGTGAGTTGACTGATGGATTGAGTGATACCAGTGTTGAATTTTGATGTAATTTGATGTAATGCTCCCATTTGTTGGAGGGTTACCATCCTTGTTAGGTGTCAGTGCTTCCATTCTTGCGTCACCTGTGTGTACTCACAATTTTTACCTACCACTTATTTCTATCTGGAAGCCATATATTCCAGGAATACTTTTGCTCAAACTGAAAGCATTTGGTACCTGGGAGATAAAGTGTGCCATCTTTCTAATCTCAACCATTATTCTATTGTTAAACAGGGTTAAGTGTAAATCCTGTCCACATTTCATGGCTGCTACTATATCTTTGTTACGTTCCACAGATTTCATCTGATTGAGTCTATTTCTGTAAGAGAGAAAGGACAAAATCATCCACGGTACTGTTATCTCTAATCTTTGAAACTCCATATTATATATTATTATTCTTATCATCAAAAACAATAGACATTTTGTCCCGATTAATTTTACTGATCAACTTTTTTAATAAATTGACACAAAATGTCTGTTTTTTTTGTTTTTAATAATATTTATCTTAAAGAACAGTTGCTGCCTAAATACACAATTATATATATATATATATATATATATATATATATATATACACAACTTCTGGGAGAGAGCATGTTATCTAGCATGATCAACAATCTGAACAATGCCAGTGCGCGTGTGCACACACACACACACACATATATATATATTCAATTTAAAAGAGGGCTCAATACAAAACTAGAGCAATATTCTTTATTTTAAAATATTACATCAAAAGCATGTAAAAACATTACACAAATGCAATCATGTTTCAATGTGTATTAATACATCTCATTAGGTGTTAGTAAATAACTGGTGAGTAGACAATTTATTGAGATTTAAAAACAACATTCACCCTCTTTTCATGAGAAAAGGAAGAAAAGAAAAAGAGTAAGAAAGAAAAGAGAGGAGATAGTGGCAGAGTTTTTGTTTTTATCCAGATCAACCAATTGGAATAGCTTATGCTAAGTTCAAAGTAAGGGAAAAAAGAAAAGTTAAAAAGCAATCATACGTAAGAGGTCATGACCTACAGATTTATAATCATAGACGACATACAGACGTCATATTCAGTACAGATGTAAATTTGCTACAATGTTATACATTAGACAATATCATTTCCTATGAGAGAAGAAACTTAATTTAACAAGATACTTGACAAACTACATACTCTGTGAGTTAAAAAAAAAATTAAATTTCTCATTTTTATAGTTGATAAATAAACCAGCCCTTTAAGAAATAAATGGAAAGATTAAACAAATAGATTTTTTAAATTATTAAAAAATATAGCACTAACAAATTTATTTAAACATAGATCAAACAAAATTATTTAAATATATAGTTCAAACAAAATGAAATAGAATACAACTATTAACTAAAGGGTTTTTATATAAGGTGTTAATAAAACTAATCAATGCAAAATCTCAAAATGTTAGCTGAATGCCAATACATCTATACTAAATATTACCAACACTATGAAAAAATTAAAATTTCTCAAATCAAACCATAAGTAATTTTTAGATTTTTCAATGAATGAGTCACCATTGTAAAAGTAAATTTGCAACCTTTTATACAAACTTTGAATTGCATTTTGACATATTTCAAGTGTTATTGAACTGGCTTCTTCTTCAATGAAATTCTTTAAATCCTGAGGTGTTTCAGTTTACCTATTTTAATCTACATTTTTATTATGGCCCCAAACAAAAACAAATCTACAGGCATTATATCAAGGGACTTTGCTGCACAAATAAATTGTCTCCCTCTCCAAAACCATTAATTTGATAATTTTCCATCCCAAAAACAGCTAATGTGCAAATGCACTGTACTGCTGATTGCAAAGCCCTTTGGGAGAGTTTTGAGAAAAGCAATTGCCCAATATGTTCAAGTAGTTTTCACTTGCAATGTTTCCATCAATGAAAAATGGTCTGTAAAGTATTTCAGGTGAAAACCAAATTCAGACATTTGAGCTTGAGTGAGACCTACCAATTGTTTCTGTGAGTTTTGTTCATTGGCTGAAAAAAAGATTCTCCTTATATGTTTTGTTAATAATCACGTCTTTTTACCTCATTTTCGTTTGCTTATATTTTTATTTTAAATGGGTAGTTAATTTATACAGAGAGAGAGAGTGAGTGAGTGTGTGTGTGCGCACACACACACACACACACACACACACACACATATATGCATCTATGTGTACATATATATGTGTGTGGGTGTGTGTATAAATATATGTGTGTGTGTATATATGTGTATATTTTATTGAAATCAACTAACAAGGTTTCTCGGTTTAATTTTTATTTTATTTTTCTGGTTAGAATATAAAAGCTGTCAAACTTCATAATGTTTTTGTTCAAGTATTTTCGCCCATCACTTATCTTTATCAAGAATGTTAATGCTTTCAGTTGACAGAAAAATTTTGATTAATTTCATGTTGCCATTTTTTTTTAAATTATGGTTCTAATTTAAACAAATGTGATGTCATTATGTGTAGAATTATTTATAACTATATGTAAGGAATATAAAATTTAAATATTTTTAAGATTAGTTCCTTATGAGTCACAAAACTTGACAATGCCTAAGGACCAAGATATTCATTTTAAACACATTTTAAAATGCTTTCTTCTATGTTGAAAGATACTTTGTCTAATATGAATTGTTTCTTTTATATAAGGATAGCTTCAAATATTTTCTATTATTATTAATGATAAGGAAATAAAATTAAAGAATTTTAGAAAAATAATGCAAACAAGCCCGATATAAGCAAAAATAAAACCATTATTAATTTATTCTATCATGATCAAATATATCCTAATTATGAACAAGCCATGAAAAAGCCTTTAAAAATAGAATTCATTGATACACATCACTTAATGTGATAAATAGCTAGGATTTCTAGTTGAATATAAAAAATGTAAAACATCTAACCTAATCATTGCCAATAAAACTGAATCTTGAAAATTTTTCTAATTGGTCCACTTGATTTGTCCTCTGAAAATTTATTAATTTCACAATGTACATTACTTTTTAATTGACATGATAATTATAGAGTATGATGCAAGATATATATAAGGTGTATTTTGACAGCAATAATTCTTTAAAATACAATTGGTTAATAATATCAACAAGTTCTGCCTCTCAAATTTTTTATAAGCTTTTTCAAATTTCCAAATTAATTATTTTATGTAACCAGTAAATTTACCAAAGTTCCTATTTATTTTTATTTCATATGATTTTTTTCCCACCCGAATACTTTCAAATGTTGCTACATTCATTTTCAAAAATTGTATTGTGTCTGTTTACATTACTATTTTGGTTAATTCTGCTGTTCTCACATTTGCTAGAACCAATTTCAAGGTGATATCATTTAAATGGTCAAACTGTATAATATAACTATTAAGTTTGGTAAATTTACCAATTACAAAAAATAACTAATTCTGAAATTTGAAATAGTTAATAAAATATTTGATAGATATGACATGCTGATTATATAATTTTTACATACAGACAAAAACAATTTGCTCACTACAAAGATGCATTCTTGTTTTGATGCAGCTGCAACTCGACTGGTGAGAACCAAAAATTCTTCGAAAGAATTCTATTTACAAGCAAGCCACTTATGGGGGAAAGAAAAAAGCCATAGGGAGAAACACCTTAAGAGGAAACGGATAGGGGTAAAGACAAGAGAGAAAAAAGAAGGAAAGAAAAGAGGATGACCAAGTAAGACAATATTGTTTGTTGATAGCAGTTTGGGTGGTGAAGGAATTTTGAAGCGTTAATACAAAGGCCTGACCCTAAAAGTTTAAGACAAAGTGGAAATGTCCACTACAGCTTTTGATACCGTGCAATGGTCAGAAATCAAAGCAAAGTATGCCAAAATTCCCAAGAAAAAGGAGAGAGAGGGAAAGGTGGAAACAGAAAAGAGGAAAAATGATGAAGGAGAAAGGAATAATAAGTATAGAGGAAGGCCATAGTAGTAATTAAAGTAATGCTTTTTTACCAATGAAGGTTCAGGGGATCTTAAAACAAAACCAGAGCCAAATTATGCAGATTTATGCTGAAGTTTCTGTTATTTGTTCTGGAATAAACGTAGAATGTAGACTAATAAATGGTTATTTAAGTGGGAAATTTTTTGGTATGTTATTTAGGATTTTTACAATAAATTTTAGTTCAGAGTTTAAGATATAAGTAAAAGGACATATAAAGCATGGAATGTTAATATAAATTTTTTAAAGGGAGATAGAAAAAAGAAGAGAAGAAGGTAAAGGAAGATGTCTAGACATGGGGATAGTATCAGGAGACAAACACATGTTAAAGTGACCTTGACTTATATTTTAGAATATTCACCTCTGGTTTCTATCAGGAAATAGTCACAAGAAAAGGGAAGATTTTTTATCTTATATTAACAAATTCACTATTACTTCAATATTAAAAGACATTATTGTAATATAATTTAACCCCTTGTTTCCTAGTGGCTTCCTGCCTTGCTTGGGGTGAAATGCTTAAAAAAAAAAAATATTAAAAAAATATATAATTATTTCAAAATATTTTTATATTAAAAACCATAAACTGTTTTAATTTTTTACTTTTAAGGAAATGTATTATTTTATATTCTATATTTTATATTAAAAAGAACATATAAAAATTTATGTTAATAAAATGTAGAATTAAATTATAATATTTACATCTATAAGGAAATAAAAATAAAAAAAATCAGAAGATTTTTTTACTTTATACTAAAAACCAACATTTAAGGAAGAATAAGTGAAAAGAAGCATCTATACTTAAAATTATATGGTCTGTTATAATAAATACATTGAGCTTTCTTTGTGGATCAGTTTTAATATTTTATATTATTAGGATTCACTTGGATTATATACCAACAGATGTTTATATATATATATATATATATATATATATATATATATATATATATATATATATATAGAGAGAGAGAGAGAGAGAGAGAGAGAGAGGGAGAGAGAGAGATACCAAGTATAGGATTGGTGTATACAGAATAAATTCCAATAACCAAAAATACTATTTTTAAAAGAGTGCTCAATACAGAGTAGAGCAAATATAATTTATTAGAAAATTATAACATAAACATGTTATAAAATCACTACAAAAATAGCCATTTTGTTTCAACATTTCTGGTGTCTTATCAAGTGATGGTGTTCAACACCATCACTTGATAAGATACTAGAACTGGGGTTTAAGTAGAGGTTTAAGCAGGGTAACTTATTTTTAAAGCCACTTTTGTGGAGAGCATTATTGTACAATTCTTTATTTTTATTAAAAATATTTCTGTTAGACGAAAGTTTACTAATTCTAGAGCTGACAGTAATGGGAATCAGTTTCACAATGGTATAGGGGTGGTTGGAATTAACATTAATGTAGTTGGGGGTTTCATGTTCTTTATGGTAAAGTTTAAATGTATTACTATGGAAGTGTGATATCCAGACAATCTTCAATTTTGAGATTAGAAGTAATCTCAATCTTAAACTCCAGTAACTTAAAAATTCTTCTGTATCTAGAATATAGAAGTGGACTAGATCAGCAACCTGGGGCGAATTATACAATTTTGATATTCCTATGGAAGCATATGATTCAGTCCAATACTCCCATAGGAAAAATTTGTCTGATTCAGCCCAGCTTGCTGATCTAGTCTCCTTCTATATTCTAGAGACTTTTAGTACAATTGTAGATCCTAAACTAATAGGCTTATATAGAGACGATGGACTCATTTGTGTTCTTAATAGCAATGGCCAATTACTGTAAAGATACATATACTTATCCGCGAGTATGAAAGAATCTTATTGAAAATAAATAGACAGAACTATTCAATGAAACATGTCTTAATGTAAACACATGTGTGTTTGTGTGTGTGGGTGATTTATATATATATTATATATATGTGCAGTACTTATTGGAAAGCACTCAATATCAGTGATAAAGCTAAAATACTTATTTGTATGTATGTGAGCTTGTAACTCTTGGTTTTCACACATTTGCAATCCTCAGCAAAATCACACATTTGCAATCAGCAATATATATATATATATATATATATATATATATATATATATATATATATATATATAAAGAAATATAGTCTTAATATGTGCTATATTTATGGGATAAAGTGCTCAATATCAAGAGATAGAGCATGTGTAAATATAAAAGTGAACATAGAAGTCAACACTTAGAGGCAACAGTCTTTTCATGCTAGATGCAATCATCAGGTCATGATTGCATCTAGCATGAAAAAGACTGTCACCTCTAAGTGTTGACTTCTATGTTCACTTATATATATATATATATATATATGTTTCATTAAAGATGACAGACAAGGTACTGCAATTAAGCTTGTTATTTTTTTATTTTCTTGTATTCAAACAAGTGTTTTCTTTTCTGGACACAGAGTGTGCAGAAAATGTTCTTTAATTCCAAGAACTTTCAGTTATACTTTTAGCCATTATCAAGGATGATTTTATTTTTACTTTTTAACTGGGTGTATGGGATGTGTGTATGTTTCTAGAGTTATGAAAATATTTTATTTTCCGAACACACCACATTGATAATAACATTATTGAGCATTGACATTTTCTTTTTTATTATTAAGGCTTTTGTTATTTTTAATCTTTTTTACATGTGGATGAGGTTATGCTTGCATTTTCTACTAGTATGTTTTGGATACAGTCTGGTAGGTTTGTGTGTTGAAGTGGGTTCTAATGGAGCTATGGTCAGATAAGTGTAATGTAAGGTGTCTGGATAGGCATGTAGTAGTGTGACTTATGTAATTATTTATGAATTTGTTTTGATCAGAAACAAAATTCCTTAAGGGGCATTTGAATTCATAAATAATGTTCATTCATTGTAATATTGATTTTGCTGGTGTGCTGTTTTTTTTGAGTATAAAGTTAGTTGTTTTAAATTTTTTGTATTAGGTAATTAATTTGATTATTTTGTTTGGGTCAAATGGGGTAGTTTATTCCTTATGATATTTCTAAGTGAAGATTCATCTTGTTTGTAGTTGACATGCATTTGGCTCTTGTAGAAAATATTTGTTATTTTTGACGGTGTGTTCACCATTGTTATTATTTACTTTGGGAAAAATAGTCTAATTTGGTGGTCAAAACATGGTTAAGGAAGCCATTGTTAACTAGTGTCTATTTTGCATTGTTGAGGAGGAGTAGACAAGAGGATGAATTCTGGTGTGCTCTTTTTAGGGTGTTTTTTACCACTACTATTTTGTATCTGGGTGGGTATTAACTCTTAAAGCTAAGTTAGCAAGAGTTTCTGCTAGTTTTTTTATACAATGGAGGTACTAAAAGTGTTGTTAATGTATTCTACAAGAATGTCAAAGAATGGGAGTTTCTTTTTTTTGACTAAGTTTGTAGGTAAAGTCAAGGACAGAGTTTTTTCAAATATGGTCTTTAGAGTCTCTATTTCTTTTGTGTTATTCACTAAAATAAATAAAATGAAATGTGTGTGTATATATATATATAAGCATGTATCTAATAATAAGGATGTATGTATGTATATATATATATATATAAATATATATATATATATATATATATTTATGCATGTGTGTGTGTGTGTGTGTATGTATATATATATATATATATATATATATATATATATATACATATATATAGAGAATTGTAGAGTGGATAATTGAAATGGCCAAATATAAGCAGGTGTGTATGCATCTGCTAGTGTGCATATGCAGGCAAGAAAATAAATAATTGTTAAATTTATGCATGAGATGTAAACATAATAGCACTCAATGTGATTATACAGAGCAAAAATATGTATTAATTAGTACATATACGTGTACCTACATTTTTTGGTATGTGACTATAATGGATGTCAGTTAGACATGGCACGTGGAACTAGAACAGTCTACCCCAGTGAGCAAAATAAAGGGTTCAGTTCAACATTCTAACCACCTGAAGAAGGCCGGAGCATACAAAGGCCGAAACATTGTAATAAATATGCCAACAAAGATGAGGACAATAGTCTGAATAATGTAAATAGTGTACATAATACCTCATCTCAGAAATATAGACAAACTATAGTTTCACTGAGTGGTGTTCCCAATTCATCAGGCATGGGGTCTATGTTGCCGGAAGACTTCCAGCAACACAGACCCCACACCTAACGAACTGAGAACATCATCCAGCAAAACTATAGTCACACACCAAAAACATAGGTACATGTATATGTACTAATTAATACACACACACACACATATATATATATATATATATATATATATATATATATATATATATATATATATATATATATATATATATGAATACAATAAATTAGACTTAGTTTGACAAATTAATGTTTTTAAACACAATTTCTGATAATTTTTTCTTGACAGGTCATATCTAGATGCAACAACACATGGATGCGCATATATGCCCAGTCCCACACTGTTCATATGTCTATGTTTGTGTGAGCTGCAATGAGTGAACGTGCGTGTATGTATGTCTGCATATGTGTGAGTGGTATTCCGACACCAATTTTTCCTCCCACTACCATAAAACACCAATATATGCAACCATAAATAAATCCAAAATTTCAAAAGTTAATCAATTTGGCTGATGATCACAGACAGCATGAAACCCAGGGTCACAAACTCACATCAATCCAACTATATATATATATATATATATATATATATATATATATATATACCAATTATATTTATAAGTTATTCTTAAAAAGGAAGGAACTATATTGTCTTTCTAATATTTGGGCATTTCAGTTTATCAGCCATCAATTTATTTTTATTTTTCAGCCTCGATCTCATCTTTTATCTGAAATATTTTCAAAATAAAACACCAAATTAAATTTTTAAGCATAATAATCATTAGATCTTATTAAACAAATTTCCTTGAAATAGAGATTACTTCTCATGTGAAGCATAAGCTAAAAACATAATGGAAAGTGAGGAAGATGCTGAAGGCTCTACATATTACCATTAAAAATACAGAGTTGGTTAGAGTTACTTGCAATGATTTATTACACCAAATTATTGAAAGGATTGATTTAATGGCTAAGGGATGACCTTATGCACCTAATACAATATCCTCATCAATTTAGTTGCAAAATAATATTTCTTGATTATAATCTCTTATCCATTATCTGATCAATTACGAATATGAATCCAGATGGTAACACTACAAAATGAACAGATTTTACATATAAAAACTTAGCCACAAACATATAGTGTCCTTCTTATTTATTGCACATAACAGTGAAAGAAAACAAAAATGGGCAGACAAAACATTGCTGGCCAGAAAGTTTTTTTTTAGGAAAGTTAGAAAATGAAAAGAAAGAGATGAAGAAAAAGTAAAACAGACAACTAAGAAGATAATTTAATGCTTACATAGGTTGTTGTTTCTTTCTAATGTTATTTAAGCATAAAAATATCAATAAAGGCATGAAAAATATTATTCAGCTATTGTGGACAGGAGATATGACTCAAGTTTAAAAAGGCAAATAATTATTCAGTCAATACAATGTTTCATTATTGGATTCTTTTATTGCTTTGTTTGGGAGAAAGATAATGAGTGTGTGTGCAAATGAATATAAGAATATAATGAACACTAAATTATAGTCCAAAAGGGTAAATTTAGAGAAAGAATGAAGATAAGAAGATTATGTTGTGCCAGTTCTCCTCTAAGTGAGAAAGTATTTAAAATCATGATTTTCATCTCAGATTGAACACAGGTGACTGGTGGGTATTTCTGACCCTATATGATCCAGACCCTATACTGTTCTCAAAAATTTAAAAATTAAACAAAACATAGGCTCCAAATTAAGTTACACAATTAATGTACTTTGATTTGTTCAAAAATATTACATGGCATGTCCTTGACTACATCCACACATCTGACCTTAATTTGACTTGATCAAAGGTACAGTTGCACCAAAATTTTTTAAAATTTTCTGGAGCCTATCATGTGACTTGTATTGCTTATATAAACAACAAACAATAAAGAAACAGATTATGGGGAAAAATCATCCATAAAAGCTTCACAACGATACTCATCATAAAATAACTTTCAACTGAAGCCTAGACTATAAGTTAAAAATCCTTTTTAACATAATCACAGTCTATTTCCTTCCTTCAATGCAAACTAAACTCATGTCGGCAAACAATGAAGTGACAGACACTCAAACGTTAAACTCAACTTAAGTCAGACCCACACATGTTTTTTCCACAAACTTTGAACTGTTGAATACAAACAAAATTACATTGAACTGATTTTTTCCAAGTTTATTTCATCATTTTAAATGACATTCATAACTATTATTTTGTACATTCGTTATATAAAAATCAATTTATTTGTACAATTTCTCTTGTCTGAATTTTCTTGTTTCTTCTTGTTATTATTTTGTGGCATTGTGTCTAATATAAATTGGGCGGGGAGGGGGGCAATTGACCTCCACAACTCACAAGTAGGTGCCCATAAGAGAATTAGATGTAAATATCAGCCTATACAATTATATATTCCATATAACAAAGACTGAGTGTGTAAAAAGAGACAAAAAATGGGAAGTTGGCTATAGTTGTTACTAATCTTACATTGGACTTGCACAAGGTCACAATAGTTGGGTACCAATAAAATTTAAATTGACTAGACTAACAATGATCTACTTTGAAATTGAAACCTCTATTGCAGGTGGCTTAAGTGTGTCATACATGAGGAAGAAGAAATTGCAAGCAACAGAAAAAGAGGGAAAAGTAATATGGATTGTTCAACTTTTCTATTGCCATCAATAAAACATACAATCATAAAAGTACATTTTGGATGGAATGGGATTAAGAATACTGGCAACAGTAATGCATCAAATTCAAGAAATCTGTACTAAGCAATAGAGAGTATACACTGGGTTCACTACACTTGTGCCCTTGTGCCAGATTAAGATAAGTTTAATAAATATCTAGATGAAATACTATTCCCTTCAAATAAATGACTTGAAGAAATGAAAGCTGAAATCAAGTGATATCAGATTCACTTATGTTTTTACAATAAAAACTCAAAAATGAAATGTTAACTAAATTGCATTCTTGTCAATATAATTTCAAGGAATGAAAAAGAATATAGCATCTTATGTTGGAGTTTATATAGTGAAGTGAATGATAAAATGAAGCAATCTACTTAGATACATTTTGTTCCAAGAAGGAACTTCTTCAGACTAATAACAATTATATTGATAGAAGCAATTTTATATTATATAAAAAGATAGAGGGAAAGAACAAATGCTTGTTATAATTTACAGTGAAATGTTAAAAATGCAGAGGCACAAAATTGTGACATCCAATATATTAGTCCAAGACTATATATGTATGCATATGTATATGTGTGTGTGTGTGTATTTATTATTTATTTCTTATTTAGACAGCAACCTTTATTTCAATCATGTTTCATCAAATATGACAAACAAGAAATTCAAGTTGGCCATCTTCCATCGTAAATAACTTTTATTACATATTTCCATTGTTAAATAAGATGAGATTAATATTGAGTGCCAGAAATTTTATGTACAGTGCCCCTCTCTCTATATATATATTTATATCTTCATAATATATCATACAGTAGTTTATATAATAGATTATTTATTATATACTATATAGTATTTCATGTAGTATTTTGCATCATATAATATTGTATAGATGCTAACCATGTAGACTCCAAGTGGAGTATAAGAACAGAGTCTCACCATACAAGGTATTGCTGCTGTGATTTTCATACCAAGTAAGTTTTTTGTGTTGTTGAGTTGCTAGCCCCACATCCAATAGGTTTCAAATTCAGAGTTATCTTTCTCCTAGACTAGTTTCCAACCAAAACTAAAGAATTGGATTCATACCTTTACAAGGGTATTTGTGCAAAAGTAAATGCAACAGACTTGGCTGGAATTTGAACTGGACATGTCAATCTGTCTTTCTGTACTGGTTAACCCCTATGCTATGTGTACATTGATAATATATTATTTAGTATGTGCAAAATTTTTGTGTCCTCTTTTGTGAAAACTGGAGAAAGCAGTTTAAACCTAATTTTTAGTGTGGTCAATATCCATTAATTCTGTTTTAAGAAAAAAATAAAAATCATAGCAGGCAATATACATGTGTAACATGAATGTTGTTCCTTTTCAAGTTGGATAAGAAAACAGAAAACTAAGCAAAGATGGTTAATGCAGTCACTGAAGTGGGTTCCGTTAGAAACAGAGTACAGTTTGCAAGAAAGCAAAATTTAACTTGGAAGACAAAGCACACTGTGGTAAAACACAAGAGTTTGGAAATGATGACTTACAAGCACTTTTTGAATGATGACCCAAAACCAATCAACATTGGAATTAGTTAAAGAACTTACTGAACAGTTGTAAGAGGTTTGCAACATATGAGGAAGATTCAAAAGTTGGGAAATGGGTTCCACACAAATTGTCAGAATGAAGAATTGCACAGCATCTCACCATTTATATTTATTATATGACAGCATCAACAGTAAAATTCAGCCATTTTGAAAAATAATGTTATTGCCCTGTATTTGGTAGGATATGAAAGACAAACTGGATTAGAAATTACTGAAAATTAAGTGAAACTTACTGCAGTACATCACAGTTGTAATCTTCAAAGTTTGAACATAGGATTTATAAAAAAAAAAAAAAGTGGGGGATATTTACTGGAAGTCAGAAACACCATACTGCTCAATGACAACACTCATCTACATGTCCCTTTGTTAACCATGATATTCTTGGAATGGAAAATGATTCCTTACATGGCATATTCACCAGACTTGGTGCCATGAGATTATCATTTGTTTTGATCAATGCAAAATTTCTTATCAAAAATTCAAAGATGCCTTTCATGTTCAAAATTTAATTGAAAACTTTAGTGTATGGAAGCCAAAGTTATTTTATCAAGATGAAACTCAAAAACTTCCAGAATGTTGGCATAAGGTTGTATAAAATCAAAGAAAATATTTTGATAGTAAATTTATTTAGTAGCTAGTAATTATTTTTAATAAAAAATGCTGGAAACCTTTTACACACATAATATATCACATTTTATATAGTATTTCATGTAATATTTTATATATTTTATAGCATTTTCTAAGATATTTTAGAGAGTTTATACTTTCTAGTATTTTATGTAGTAGATTTCTACGATATATTAAATAGTACTTTGTGTGGTATACTAACTATTTATTATAGTATTTTATATAAAATATATTATGTATGTGGTCAGTTATATAATAGAATATAGTGTTTTATTTTGTATTTTATATAGTATGTTGTAAAGTTTATTTTATATTATACTATGTTACTGGGCAGTCAGAGAAAAAACTGTTACATGACCTAAACAATTTGATCGCGTATACTCTCATTATCATCCTGAAATACCAAAGGATGATAAATTAAACAAGATTTATGTACTGTAAAAATAAATAAATTATTTGCTTTGTTTATATTTTTAAGAAGGATTGCTAAGTTGAAAAGTAATTGTAAGAGGAGGAGGAGGAGGAATACAAAAAACCTAATAAAGAATTAAATTAAAGCCATTTCTCTTGAACTCCAACTGATGTTTAGAATCAAAAGAATTATATCAAGTAAAAAGATATGATTTTATCTTCAACATATTATCCAGGACATTTGGCACAACTGGAGAAATCACATCAGGAATTTAAGAATGTAAAAAGTCAACAATGTGAAGTTAAAAAAAAAAATCTTATTTTCCCAATAAAAATGCTTAAAATTTCTTTCTTTCTTATTATATATATATATATATATATATATATATATATATATATATATATATATATATATATATATATAAATTTGTGTGTATGTGTTAAAGAAAACTTTAGCATTTAATAGACATCAACAAAGTAACCGGATGGCCAAGTACCTTCTCTCACTTTACCGGATGTTTAATTTTATACACTTTTCTTTTTACTCATGACTAAATATTTCTGACAAATTTTGGATATTTTTTTCTGCTTTAGAATAATTGCTTTAACAGCTGAGCAAAAGACGAGTCAAATGCATTTATACAATTGCTTTCCCTCTTTTTGTTTACAGCCTTATGTGTGTGTGTATAAAGAATAAATGAGAAAACATGAATACATGTACATGAATAATGCATTTAACAAATAAAAAATACATTACTTCTTTATATATATATATATATATATATATATATATATATATATATTAATATGTCTGCAAATAATGTGTGTATGTGTGTATGATCAACATTACATTGATTATCTGCAAAAGCAGAAGTGTATGTATGTATTTTTTTCATACAAAAGTATGTCTTGAATAAAACTTCTGTAAATGTACAAATTTTAGTTTTTATATGTATCACACATATAATTTTCATATTTATTTATCGATTGTTATGTGTGTAAATAACATAATGGTTAATATCACAAAGAGAGATAGAATTTGCCAAATGAATTCAAACATCAATTGAGACAGTTTGCCCTGAGGAAAGTTATGAAAAATTTCCTCCCTACCCACCTATGGGTAAAATAGTTAATGGGTAAGTTAGAATTTTTAGTCCTATAAAGCAATCTAACTTTGATGTCAGATTAATAAAGTGTCTGAATAAAAATTCAGTTGCTACTGAAAATCATAACAAGATCACTTGGTATTTATGCAAGACAATGCTCATCCATATTCTACAAAGCTAACTATTGCCATCCTTGCCAAAAAAATGTTTTAATGACACTAAATTAATGGAATGCTTCCCAGCCTCTCTAGATATTAATCCAACAGAAAACTTGTAGTTCATCATTAAAAGAGGAGGTCTTTGAGAAGTGAAAACAATATTCAAGCAAAGACACTATCTTAAAAGCAAAAAAGTTGTTGCAGGTAATGCTAAAGCTGAAACAAAAGTGAAGTTAACAAAATGTTTTTGCTGAAAGACTGATGAAGGTTATAGAATGTTAAAGAGAACATAAGCTGAAACTCACATGATATATTGCTCAAAGAAAAATATCCTGAACATTTCACAAAGATTAGTTGCTTAATACAAATTTTGTTGTGAAAAAACTCACTTGCATAATATATACATATATATTCACACATACATTAATGTAATTTATATATATGTAAATGAAAAATAAGCACACACAAACATTATATATGTATATATATATATATATATATATATATATATATATATATATATATATATATATATATATATATATATATATATATATAAAATTTCTATCTGCATGTAGAATAAGCTTTTGTGCATGAATCCGATCTCTACATGCATATTAATAGATAAAGACATATGATTTATACACTTATAGATATTTTTCTGAATTGTCAGTTTCTGCACCACATATGTATAAATATATAAAATTACTAATCTATGAATTATTATCCACTATATAATTGTATTCATGAGTACGGATGTATGTGTGTGCATATATTTATAAATATGTATTCTCTTCACACAACACACACACATGTGCAGTCATGTATGTATATGTATTGGCATGCCTTAGAAACCAAAATGCCCCACTGCTAATTGGTTAGTTTTGTTGTTATTTGAATAATGGTTTTTATCTTGAGAGTTTTGTTTTTGCTCTCTAAGAAAGCTGTAGAGATGAAAGAAATTCCAGACTTTGTTTTCCTCTAGCAAACATCATTTTAGTCTTTTTAGCTGAGTGTTATGAAACAAGCATATGTGCAGCACACAACAGGACATCACAATAGTAAGTAAGTATCAGATGTAAGGTTGCTTTGCTGCCACTAAGGTTCACAATATACTGCTTAGCTAACCTATGGCCTGAAAGCCTGCTTACATCCTTATCACTTTTTCATTCATCTTGTGATATGCGAGTGTGTACTGATTTATGATATAAGTTTGTACTTCATGTGTGAGTGTGCAATGAGGGAGTGCTGAAAAGTATGTGGTCCAACTCATTTCCCAAAATCTGACCAAATAATCAAAAATCAGATTTCTTAGGCAAGTAATCAAACTTTTCAGCACATCCTCATCTAAAGGAATTGATAAAATAGAAAGTCAATTGCTGATATCTCCTGACGAGTGAACGGAGCGATTGCTAGAATGTCTTTCTACTAACTTCATAGTAAATGTAAAGATAACATCAATCAGCTAGGTGACAAATTTTATATATATATATATATATATATATATATATATATCCTATGATTTGTATAAAATTTTATTATGGCTTTAAAAACAGATATTTTAAAAAACATATATTCCCATAATATATGCAAATACATGAAAACAAAGGAGGAAGAAAACTAAGGATAACAAAAGTATATTACTCTCTGTAAATGTGAAAGTGATGAATTGAAAAATATAAAAAAGATCAACAACAATAAAAACCTAAATGATTATTACTCCTTGCTCTTCAAACATGGATAAAACATGCCAACATGTGCATAGCAACTAAAATAAAATTCACCATTTTATAGTGAGTAACATTTTTTCTTATCTTTGACCTTCCATCTCCTTTTTTCAAATATATTTGTATATATTATATGAATATATCCTTTATTAATGTTGGTATATATATATATATATATATATATATATATATATATATATATATATATATATATATATATATATAATATGAACATGAACATTGAAGTCAACACTTAGAAGTGACAGTCTGTTTCATGTTAGACGCAATCATCAGGCTATGAGTGCTGTTATTTTTCTTGGCTATTTATATATACGGGTCAGTCGTGCATTGCGGGTAGTCTATTTTGGCAGTTATTTTACCGGAAGCTGTTTATTTGTTTAGTCATTTATTTATTTGGGTTAAATTATTTTGCTTGTCATTATTTATTTTTATTTTTTTACTTCTATTTTTATTTTTTATTTCTTATCTTATATATATATTTTTTATTTTAATCAGTGTTTTTATTAACATAGTAAAAATTTGTTTATATTGCTTATTTAATAGTTTTGATTTGGTTTGCTTTGGTTTGGGAAGATAATTAAAGCTATTTATTCAGTTTTGGGGTCGATTGTTGTAGTTTATTCTAACTATTATTTTGGCGGGAGCAGTTTTTAATTTGTTTATTACTCCATGTATTTATTTGGATTGATTATCTTTATTTGTTTTTTTCTAACAGTTAATTTATTGGGATTGGTTTCTTAGATTATTAGAAATAATGGCACTAAGGAGAGGTAAGTCTAACTCCTCGCCCAGTAAGAAGGGATATGCACAACTGTTAGGAATAAGGAATAAATGAGAGATTAAATTCTTGGTATAATTAAATGGGGACAGAAAACAATGCCAAGGTATGGCACAGAATACAAAACAATGCACAAAGTAATTAGAAACAAATGTAAGCAAGAAAAAGAGACATGGCTCAATGAAAAATCTGTAGAAATAGAAAGAATGAGTTTCACAGACAAAGCAGATATGCAGAAAAGAATAAGAGAAATAATATTTCAAAAGACATGCTCATCAAAAGGATGCATAAAATCCAAAGTAGGAATGTTGATAATAGAGAAATAAAAAATACTTCAAAGATGCAATAAATACATTGGAGAACTCTTCCATGACAAAAGAGGAAGCCTGCAATATACAAAAATATAGAAGGACCAGAAATATAAAAGAGTCTGAAGTGAAATCAGCCAAGGGCCAGATAGAATTGTAACAGCAATGCTGGAAACTTTAGATGATTTCAACATTAACAAAATTATAGACATATTAAATGAAATATATGACAGTGGTGATACACCAGAAGACCTAAGTAAATCCATTTTCATAGCACTGCCTAAGGAGCCAGGTGCAAATGAATGCAAACTCCATGGGGCAAACAGACTAATGAATCATATAAAACTTGTGATCAGAATTAGACAAGAAATAGGACAAGAACAATGTGGTTTTGTTAAAGATACTGGAACAAGTAACGCTATATTTATGCTTAGAATAATATCAAAAAGTGCAATACAAATGCAAAAGGATTGTTTGATAAAGTATGTCACAAAGAACTGTTTGGTAACCTTGATTTATTTGGGAAGGATATTAGAATAATCTAGAACTTATACCTGCACGAGGATAGAAAAGGAATTCAGTAAATACACAAAAACAGGAGCATTAAGACAAGGATTTATTTTCTTACCAGACCTATTCAATCGTGAGAGATTCTTACCAGGATACATTATTGATGGCTACAATCTTAAAAACGTTAGATAAGCAAAAGACATGGTTTTAGTAGTAGAAGATTCAGAAAAAATAAAAAAAACTATGAGAACTCCTACAGAAGGTAGTAAAGGAAAGTGAGAAGAAATGTCTAAATATTAATTGTAAGAAGATTTAATCCATGGTTGTTTAGCAAAAGGAAGAGTCTAAGATGTGAACTACAAATTACAGATAACAAAATCAAAAGCAAGTTCAACAATTTAAATATCTAGTGTTTTAACAGAACAGAAAATGTGATACCAACATCCAAAGATGCAATTGGATAGTGAAGCATGCTTTCCAAGAACTAAGGAAAGTATTCAGAAACAGGAAAATTTTGTTGGTAACAAAGAAAAGAGTACTGAACTGTTACGTAATATTGATCTTCCAATATCAATCTTTTCACAGATGAAGAGATTTGAAGTAAAAGAAATGTAGTTCTACAGAAGGATGTTGTGAATACTATGGACAGAACATGTGAGCCACAATCAAGTTTTAAAGGAAATTAAAACAAAATGGACACTTACACATAGAAAGTTACAGTTGAGATTTTTAAGGCAACTAATGAGGAAAAGGGGCTTGGAAAGATTTATACTCACAAGATATATTGAAGACAAAAGAGTCAGACAAAAGCAGCAAGTAACCTACCTAACAAACTTGTGTAGATGGTTGACTGAACAGGGATAGCAAAAAAAAAAAAAAATATTAAAAGCTACAAAGGACAGGAAACTGTAGAGAGCTGTGATCACCCATGTTCTGAAGGGATATGGTACATAGAAGAATATTATCTTACATATATGCATAATTGAACACACATAGATATTTGCCAAATTAATTTCAGCCAGCATAAGGACAGATATCAGGTTAATAAGATTTTCAAGTGATAAGCTTTCTACCTTGAAAATCAGTATTCAAAATACTTTGACCAAACATCAGTGACTGGTGTTATTAGAAAATATACAACCTTCTTAACTGCAAGATGTGAATATTTAGCAATCAGTCAGAGGTTGAACATTCAACACTGAGTTCAATCACTGTCAAAGAATCACAGAATGCTGTCAGCTCAAATATTTATAGCTAAGACTGGAGTTAAATCCTCTGTATTCCAATTGTAAGGAGGAAGTTGCACTCAGATAGCTTCTTCTTCAAAAGCTGTTACTTTGTGGAATAGACATGGATACTTTCCTGAACATCACAATCTTAACCTCTTCAAGTTTTGTTTTTAATCCTTTCACCCCCAAGCTAGGCAATAAAGCCAGTAAGATGCAAAGGGTTACTGAGTGTTAGAGAATATGAAAAAATATACTATTAAGGAGAGGAGACAATAAAAGAACAAGAATTAAGAAGACAAAAGATAACTGACATTGCATTTACAAAGCCAATTGTTATCTATCCTCCTTATCTTTCTAATACTACCTCTTACATATCACACACCTCATCCAGTAGACTACTACCTTGAGTGGCTTTCGAGCCTTGTGCAGAGTGAACTTGAATGAAAAAGAAAAAAAGGTTCAGTCATGGTACTGCTGATTGTCCAGTGTCTGTTTACTTTTCCTTTTTTATTAATTATACAAATTCAATTCTATTTTCCCTATTTGTCTAGTCTTTAGTTTTTCTGAGCAGCATACTTAACAGTGAATAGATTGATTGTTTTTTTAGTTTTATTTTGTTTTTAGCTATGCCAGGGCAAGGGAAGGGTAGAAATATTGGCTTTATGCTGAGTGTTTATCCTACTGTAATCAGATGCTGAGTTATCATTCTTACTTCTTCTTTGATATAAATCTGACTGATGTCCAGTTGATATCAAAGGTGACAAGTTTCAAGATCGGAGTAGAGACTGCATCTGCTTGCACCTGGTACTCCATAATAAATCTAGTGGTATTGTAAATTACTGTTGGGGAATCCTGAGTTAGTGGCAATGATGCTGTGGCTCTGAAACCATGCTTGAAACCAGGCTCATTATCTTATGAGGACTTATGAATTATATTTGCATGACCAAGTAGTTGGGGTATTGATCCCAGGTAAAAAGGTTTAGAGTCTTGTGGAGTCCACACCTGCTCTGTTTTTGCTAGTAGTTGGAGATCAAATACCTTATTAGAAAGGTGATCATAATTATTTAGCTCATCAACTCCCCAAAATCATTATTTCTTTAACCAAACAATTCTTTTAGAAGTGTTAGAGAATGTGATAAGTATGTTGAGCCGCAGCATGAATAAATAATCAGAATAGCATGTACATTTCATGGGTCTTAATTGCTTTCCTTGATCAGGCTAAGAACGTTATAGTCCTTATTCATATATATTTGAAAAATATATCTACATATATTTGTTCATATTGAAAAATACCACGGTTTCACCTTAGTGGATCGTCAGGGAAGCCAGCCTTCCCTGACGATCTGCTAAGGTGAAACCGTGGTAGGTTGTCTGGCTCTCTAGGTTTAACTAGGTCTGCTCTACTTATTGTATTGAGCACTTTATTTAGTTATTTTGCATATTCATATCAGGATTTTTTTCTTTGGGTTTTGGATTTGCATGCTAGACGATTATTTTCGGCTAACATATATGTTCTTGGTTCTTTCTTTTTTATACCTTTTTTTCCCTTTGGTATTGGTTTGATTATTTGTAAATCAAGACACCAAAGGTTTTTCAAACAAGTATAGTTTCTTATACTTATAAGATTACTACTACTACTACTACTAATAATAATAATAATATATATGTATGTATGTATGTATGTATGTATATATATATATATATATATATATATACATATATATATATATATATATATATATATATGTATATATATATAGAGAGAGAGAGAGAGTTTCCAAAATTTAAGAGCATTAGCCATGAGTGCAATTCAATACTAAGATTCCACCTGGCTTGATGATCATGCATTGTAAGAGTGAAATTTGAATTGCCTTTGTTTTATTCTTTTACATTTTATTTACTTTCACAATTCTGATATATATATATATATATATATATATATATATATATATATATATATACCATAATTGTGAAAGTATATCTGTTTATATGAGGATTTATCATCTAAAGTTAAATTATGATAATGTAATTTCAATTACTGAAGTTTTATTATTATACTACCTCAATTCAAATCTATTAGCCATATACAGTTTATATTTATACAGTCAATATTTATGCGTGCTTGTAGAGAGTGCTGAAAAGCTCTCAGTCAAATCCACTTCTTTAAATTAAAATAGTAAAAAAATCCACCCTCACCCAGGTCACATCTGGAAAGAACAAATTTTCGGTATTAACATACACATCCCTCATAAGTTAGTGTACGGGTTAAATCAAGGATATAATTGCCTGACAATCACATTTTAGTATGAAACTTTCAATTGCTAAACTTGCATACTTTTTATCTCTCATCACTGGTTTTACCATTGCTCTATCAAATTATTGATATAGAGCATACTCACACTGCAAAAACTGCCAATACATATACATACACGCACACATTTAATCAAGTTGTCTTACATTAATTTTAGATAGACAGATAAAACTACAGAATTATCATTAGGTGATCGTGTGCCAGAGTGGGCCTGTCCAATAAATAAAAGAACATTTTGCTGGTTTGCACTAAAAGTCCTACAAGATAAACTATTTATTCATGCAAAGACCAAAAAGCATGTTTGAATAATAAGGTAACTCAACAAGACTTAGTCAAAATCTCCACATATATTAACACTAATCCCAACTTTGATATCTATTCAATTGTTAGTCACAGAATAAACATTATATATGAAAAACATGTTCTTTATCCAATATATATGTGCATCATCAAAAAGGGGATATGTCAGTATTCTGAATAAGTTCGAGACAATAAGGATTTAATCAAAACTGGAAAGCAAATATTATCTGATTGGACCTAGAATTAAAAACAACATTTAAAAAATAATAATAAATACATTTAAGATGATAACTGCAGTTTTTGTGCTTGGAATAATGTTCCCTAATCCATTTCACACACATGTCTTCTGTCTGCTACCACTGATTATTTATTTTGTATAAATACAAAATTGTGGCACAAGGCTGAAGGGGACATGGGGAGAGGATGGTCATCATTAGCTATTCTAGTCCTAGTTAATCAGACTCATGACCCATTCAATCATTACAATTTACTCATTCACCACAAGAACGTATCTGTCACCTCTCAATCCTGCATATACCACAATACTGCATATTCACAGGGAACCTACAAAACACCCCATGACATAAAAATTTGATGAAAGTTCCAAATATATAAAAATTTCCTGAATCATGAAATGATGGGGAGGAGATGAACCCAGAAAACAAACTAAAGATGTAACACAAAGATAAAACTAAAAGAAAGCAACTGTTAGTAAGACCCGCTCACCCCTCAAAATAATAAGAGTGATTGATGTATTCTGCCAAGAGACAAACTCAAGAAGCACATTCACTAATGGAATGAAGAGGATGAAAATAAATGACGGGATAGGAAAATCAAAGGCTGACCGAGCTAATATGAAAACAGAGGATAAAAACAAAACTGAGGAGGTTGGGATTCTCAACATGGATCATAACAAAAGAGAATGCCGGGAACAGGCTGGAGCAACACTTATTCATATTAAATAGGAAAACATAATAGTGTCCACACGAACCAGACTCGCCTCAGTCACCCACTTTTTGCTGAAATCTGTCAAAATCAAACGCTTTCTATCAGATCTGATTTTTACCCTAAGCTGATGCTTAAAGAAAACAACCAAATCTTGATGTGAATAATGTTCATCTTGCAAGATTCCATCCTTTCGCAATGTCTACACCACCATTCTTGCCATGGCTAGCAACATGAAAATCACCATCCGTTTTACCCTGGAGAATTGGGGCTACACATTGTCAGACACATACACAAGATCAATGGACACAAGCCAATCAGGAGCAATACAAGCCATCAACTTGCCAACATAATCCCAGTAAGGGTGCACATGAAGACAATGGTAGAAGGTGTGTGAAGCTGTTTCCTCTAAGCCAAGGTCACACCAATGACAGTCACAGAAATATTTGTCCATTCAAATTCATGGAAGATTGAAGTTTAAATACAGTAAATTCGACCTTGCTAACCGAACGCTCCTTCATGGCCAAATCAGTAAAGGCACATCAAGCTAAATGACGGTTCCGAATAGGATACAGGTTCGAATCCTGTCAAAGGACGAATATTTTCTGTGAAAATTTCTCGGACATTCAGGCCGGTAAATGTTGTTTAATACTGTTTATTATAAACAGAGCATTTACTTAAATATTTGTATCTATAAAAAGAATGTTAAACATAAAAAAATGTCTTAAAATAATTGTCGAACTTTGTCCACTTCATGAATATTATCTTCTATGTTGTCTTGGTTGACTATTTCCATGAAAGATCCAACCTCTAACCCAACCATCAGGTCCATTTAATGTAGCTCTACATTCATCACTAAAAAAAAATATCAGTCGAGAAAACAGTAATTCTTCACTCAACTTATGTTTCTCTTTGTTATGATTACTTAAAGATGGTTTTGGTTGCTTTCACATCTTTAAGCAACATTTTTAATATCCTGCCTATTTTCTTTGTTTACATTCACAACACCAGATTCTTCAAATATTTTTTTGCTGGTCAATCCATTTTCTTGCTTATCCTTTTACTTTTTTCCAAATTTCTTTTTTTGATATTATTAAAGCCAATTATTTTTTCTTGTTCTTATCTTTTCTCAATTTCTTTTTTCATTGTTCTATGATCTCTTTTCAAATTTTACACAATTTCTAAAGTTGTGTTCCTTTCGGTCAATTAGTTTACAAGGTCTGCTTTATTTTTGAGCTTATACCTTTCTTACAATCCATGGCAATATCTATATATCTGAAAAAAACATTTTATTTATATATTATTATATATATTTCTTTAGAATATAATAAATAGCCCTTGAATTACATAATAAAATTGCATTCTATCAAATAAACAGTTGTTAATGTTTCTAATTAAAACATATAAGCAGAAAGTCATATGATGTGTGTGTGTGTGTTCTGAAAATTTTGCAGTCATTGACTGGTTAATACCAATTTTATTGTAAAAATATTAACTTGCCTCTTAAAATCTGATAGTGTCTATTTGTACAGTTTATGTGAATGCTTCTTTGGTAAGCATTTATCATTACAATTTAACTGGGAAATTTACCACTCATCCGTTATATTCAATAGCTTCAGATTGCTATTTCTTTCAATCTTTGCAGAATTCTCTTAATGAAAAAAAATGTTCAGTTCCCTGAAAGACTGCAAAAGGCATGGTGAACAATTCTCTGTTCAGAAAAAAAAAGTTCTGTGAGAATAGAATTATGAAGTTGCCTGAAAGATGGTAAAAAAATAAGGGAAGAAAACAGTAAATAGGTTATTCAATGAAGTTAAGAATTTAAAATGTTTTATTTTTACTTAAGGTGAAGAAACTTTTTCTACTACCCGATATAATGTGGCTTTTATGTTGAAGTAACAAATGTGTTTAGTGATACAAAAATGCATGAAGGATACAAATTCTGTTATCCATGTAAAACAATAATCAGAAGGAGGGTACTACAGCAGCAGAGTCAAGAAAAAGGTAGATTAAATTATTAGCTTCTCTACCAAACACAAAGCATTTGGCATAGACAGAAAATGAAAAATGCCCGTTTCATGAAAGAAAAAGAATAAAGGCAAGACAAATTTGAGTGAGTGGGTTAATTTAGTGGGCCAGGCAGTTATAAAGCTATATCCCAAAGCAGAAGACATTAGTTGAAGGAAAAGAATACAGCAGCAAAAATAATCAAAAGAGAAAATATACAGTCTTAGCAAAAGTAGAGAAAAATGACAATAATAATGATGTCAAAATCATTCAATGTGTTTGAAAATCAAGAATGCAACCAAGACTAAAATTAGAATCAAGACAGTGACTTCAAATCTGTCTTTCATTATTCGGAGAGAGGATATAACAAGAGTGAGTTTTATACTTTGGAATGGAGTCAGTTTGATCAGATTTGTGAAAGATTGACTACTTTAGTCAAAGGAATAAAAATCTTTGAACCATAAGTCAGATTATTGGCTACTTCACTTGGCAGCATGCTAATCTTAGAACTCTGTGATATTGAGTTTTAAATATATTATTTTAACTTTTTATCCTTCTATTATCAATGAGATAAATGTCATTTATATGGACAAATCAATCAAAGTAATCAGGGAATAGTGATATTGCTCTTTTGCAACTTTAAGTAGAAGACAAAAATGAGAAGTCTTCTGGCAACCCTGATATATTTGGTTAGTTTTCATGGTATTAAATTGTTATTTACTAAGTTTAAAACCCACTGTCTAGTATTTTACTGAGGGTGATAAAATAAATAACGATAAAAGTTAATAAAAAGGTTTATAAGAGTTTGTTCAACATACATACATAGACATATATATATATATATATATATATATATATATATATATATATATATATAAAATCAACATTTTCATTCAGGATAACTTGCATTAATTCCTGACCACTTATAATCTTTCTTCATGCTTTCAAAATATTTCTATAATAAAATTATTTCTAGTGCATTTCTATAGTAAAAATTATTAGCAATGATTAAATTATACATATAATAACCCTATTTTGTCACTACTTATTTGGATTAATTCCTGTCTGTTGACAATTCCTTTTTTCCAGATGTTCAATTCACAACATACAGATTGAGTGCTGAAATTTACTGAAACAAATTTAGATAAAAACAGTGTCTAATTATAAAATTTAAATTTTAAAAACTAATGGTATTATGGTGTTTTTTATTCATTCATTCATAGTCCCGTAAATAACCCTTACCAAAAGTGGGATAATACAAATTCTTTTGTGAGGGAGGTAAGAATATACCTCTTCTACCTTCTCAACATTCCTCCAAAGTAAATATTTTATCTAAGTTTTACAGCAGAACCTCAATTATTGTTATATTCAGTATGTATGTTCATACATTAAATGCACTGTGGAAACTTCCTAGATATGCTTTTAGAATTTTCTGTGTCACTAATTATTAAAGTAAATAAAAAGTTTTGATGTATTTGCTTAATAGCTCAACCTTATGATGCAGGTTAAATAAACAGCACATTAGGTCTATGAAATATGATTCAAAACTATTCAAATTAGCTTATTTGTTGATCTTTCAAAGAAAGGTAAAATAATGAAAGAGATGAGTAATGACTCATTTTATCAACAGAAGGGAATCAAAGAAAGAAAAGCCATGAAGTCTACTCTTTATGATTGGCAAGCGAACTTGGACATTAGTAAGGTTTTAAATCCCAAGACACAAAACATAAAACTAAACATTCTTTCATCCTTCCAAATTTTTATAGAAGATCTGATGTAGATCAGAAAGTGATCAAGACGATTAGACGTAATGGTAACACTTCTAATCTTTAATGCCTATTTATATTGCTGACATTGTAAATGTTGAAAGAGACGATTGGCTACAAAAAAAAAGCAAAAAAAGGAAGTGATATCTCTATTTTTTATATGATTCTTTTTTCATTAAACACTGCTTCATAATTGAAACCTCTAATCTCTCAATTTACCATTCCATTGCTCTAATCACTGAACAAAACCTGCAAGCAGAACTTTCAAGTTCAGTCAAAAGTAGTTTTTAAGCCACTTTTGAAATGATTGGTTAGTTCACTTAACAATAGAGTGCACTTGGTTGAACAAAATACAAATGATTAAACCTTTTATCTTTGAAAGAGAGAGTGATAAAATAAATGTCAATGTTATAGTGGACAAAGTGATCAGACTGATGGAGGATAGAAAGGGTCACAGAGCCAAGCAAAAAGAAAAACTTTTGCTTATATGATACAGTTTTTCTTCACTCTTTGATTAATTAACTTAAAAGATGTGCAACCGAGTACTTATCAATAAGAGTGTTTCAGGATTTTTTAATGGAAGAAAAATGCCATAAGGGAGACAAAAAATGGAGATCAAAGAGAGTTGTACTTGGACAAATGACAAGAATGAAAGGAAAAAGACTTTTGATATTTTCTATTTGTTTTTTTCATATGTGGATCAAAAATACAAGTTGCACACATAATATATAATTGCATACATAAGAAAAATAATAAGCTATGTAAAATTTTCAGTATTACTCATTAACACACAGACACACACACATAATATGGAAATGAGTGAATATATATAAGTTGAGCACTTACCAGAGGCACTATAAAATTCTATGTGCAGTTAGATTGCCAATTTGTAGAATATTCATGGAAATAATGATCAAGAAGAAGCAAAGATACAAAGCTATGACAATCATAAGAGGAAAGTGTGATATGAAAGCAAAAAGAAATCAATCAAAATGTATTTCTTATTTTATAAATAAGTTTTGACATGAAGCTTTCATATAACAATACAATATAAAAAGCATCTAGTAAGAAAAATATCCAAATAATAATGAAATTACACATCAATAATGCAAACATATTTAAAGGATTTGGGTATTAGATATTTCCCAACATACATTCATTGAAGCATTATTATCATTATGAAAAGGTGATTTATTTAAATAAAATTTTCACATAATTGTAATTTTCTTGTAATATTGTAGCTAATACATTCAAATGGCAAGCTTACTCTGGTAAGATAATTCTAAGAAAACCTTACAGAAACAATGAACAATCAGTATTGATTTTTAAAACCAGTTTTCAATGTTCTTATAGGGATTCCATATTGCAAGAATTTTCCAGGAAATTTTGGAGAACATATACTTCAGATAGAAAAATATCTTTAATTATAGGTTTGAATGCATTCTTATGTGCTTATGCCTAGGGTTCAACTTTTATAAAAGTTGTTCACAGATTTAAGATCAAATATTTTTGCTGTTAAATGTCTTTTCTGACATTAATCCAAACATAGTTTTCTCTGTTTAGAAAATGAAATTGACCTTCAATTATTTAAGAGTAGATATTACAGGGGAATGTGCAGTTGGTGTAATAGATAGCAACTTGGAATGATAAATCAGGCAGCCAAGTTCTAATTCCAGTTAAGTTCATTGCATTCACTTATGCACAAGTACCCTTAGGAAAAGTAGGAATCCATCTCTTCTCTAGTCAGCTTTGGGTTAAATAGCAGTGCAGGTTGGGCTCTCCAGCTATGGTTAGCAACCAGTCTAGAAAAAGGACAACTATTAGGTTTCAACCAAAGTGTATAACAAAAAAAAAAAAAATTCATTGAATAAGAGTTGTGCAAGGATCCTGTAATAGATGATGCAACAATTGTATTTATTTATTTATTTTTACAATTGGATCATTACATCAAAAATGAAAAAAAAAAAAACAGCATCCTCTCTATATTCAACAATGTTTTGGCTCAGAATTACAGAATTAAAATAAAGCTAAGAAAATATAGTATAAAACAACAAAAAAAATCACTATAATTATGGGAAATACTATTAAAAGGCCATAAATGTAAGCATCTAGTGAGGATCAAACACTCTATAATAATAATAATATTTTTCTGCTAGCTTGCTATTCCACTAAAAGTGAGATGCCCATCTACACTCAAATTATTAAAAAAAATTACCTGAGACTGTAATTAGTCTGGAACTCTCTTTCTGAAGAAGATGTAAGGAAACTTCAAATTCTCCATGAACATTGCAAAATGTTCATCATGAGATATTTCAAGTGGCACTTTAAAATTTAGCAACATCCATAATTTTGCCTCAAACTTCAATATGACTATCATGGCAATTGTAGCAGGAAGTAAATCCTGTAGGTTTCATTAACTCAACAAGAAAACTGTCAGAGCAACAGCAGTGCCCTGCAATCATTACTGAATGTTCAGCATGTCATATTTCAAGAAGTATTTTACAACCTGAAACCTCCAATCTCCTTTCCACAAACATTTTTAACTTGTTTTTTCATGTATCTTTTATTGTCACTTGCAGGATCCTAAAATTTACACAGCTTTATTTTTTTGGTTTCTAAAATAGTTTTTCCATAATAGATACATTTTAGTGGGTATATTATGAAATCTACAGGTTTGTTTTTAGGAGTAGATAGGTTCAGCAAGCATCCAGTTTAAACTCCTCCCCACTTTTGAACAGGGGTCTAGGTTTATCCCTTGTTTCTGGTTTAGAATTGGGTTTCCAGTTCTTTCTAAAGTCCTGTCCTTCTCTTTCACATTTGGTGGCTCCTTGAATCTTGGTGGCAATGCCTCTTACTCTGCAATACTCAACTTCGATTAGCTCTTGAGCCTTATACAGGGTGAACATCATTGTAAAAATAAAATGAAAAATTTTTAAAAGTCAGTGATTTCTTTTTGCAAGAGCTGATATTTATCTGAAAGACTGTGAAATAATCAGGAACAAGACTGACTTTTAATAGCTTCATGTCTTTTTTTGGAATCAACATTTTCTTTCTTCTTAGTGAGTTACAATAAATACACTTCTCTAATACAACAACAATGATTAAGCTAAAATCTTTAAAATCTTCCAGTGCCATCTTCTACCATTGAATAATATGTAGCCATGAATTAAGAGAGAGGAATGCATACCAGTTTAACTATGTGTGAATACATATTGGTAGATATATATACGCATATTATTTTGAATGAATGACATTTATATGAATATAACACCCACACAGATCTTTATTCTCAGAGATTTGGAATGATTCTTTTACAGTGAATGCACATGATCATCATGTCAATGATGTTTAGCAAGTAGATATAGTAAGAAGTTTACAAGCATCAGACAAACAACTGAAGTTTTAAGCCTGCCAATAATCACAGTTTATAAATATAATATACCTTCATTTGGGATCACTAAGTATTCAATGGTTCACTTCAGAAGGGAGGTATGGAATCCAAGACAAAGCAGTCTGGGGTTTAGTAAGTTTTGGTAAGGCTTCCTACAACGAATTTGTGAAATAGAAGAGAAATATGCTTAGTCCCTCAAGTCAATGTTGTAATTGTAAAATATATCAAAATGTGTTAAAATATATATTAGCATACTTCAGAAAAACTAAATTTTAAATTACAACCAGATTAAAATGGTCCCCTTGTTACTTGCAAACTCAGCAATATTTTGCTTATATTTATGAAAAGTAGTTTTATTTTTTTTATAATGCTACCTTTTCTGTTTGAGATAAATTCACTTGGCACAAACTAGTTACTGTAAGTTTGATAAGTCATCCTAGAAAAGAGAAGTAAAAATCATTTGTGGAAAAATATTACCCAATATTAAAGACAAGATTGTTCCAGAGACCTTCAAATCAACATTCTAACAAACTGATCTATTTTTGACTTATGAGTCAAAGATTATTTATGGCATTCATCTATTATCCTTTATGATATTTAGACAATGCACAGATCACACAAAAATGTGTGTGTGTGTGTGTGTGTGTGTGTACATATAGTGTACACATATACACTGAACAAAAAAATCATAAGTCTCTATAAAAAGTATATCACTGTAATGGGGAGTAATCATTTGAATCAAAATATAAAGTAAATTCTAGTTAAATTAATAACTGAAAAAAGAATTTTCAATGTTCTTGGTCCTAACTTGGCATCCTGACTTCAGTCACTTTCCCACTGCCATAATGTAGTTTCCCTTTGCCTTTTCTATAAATACTTTCACAGTAAATGTTCTCATGAACTCTCCTCTATGATAAATAGACTATGAATTTAAACACAGTACTTGATTAACAAGAAAATCTTATCATTTTACAATCAAAATGGATGGATGTAACCATAAGTTCTATGCTAACAGTTTTTCTCGCACTTCTTGCCTGTGAAACTCTCTTCCTGTTTCTTATTTTCCAATCAAGTTTGATCTTCAAAAATTTAAATTTAAATTCAATGTCAATCTTTATCTTCTGTTCTTTGTGATGATTCTCTTTGCTTATTTGGGCCAACAGCATGAACAAACTAAAGTAACTGTTTGGTTCGTCATTGCTCATTCATTCATTGTTTAGTCAGCTTCAGTTATGCAGTATCTGCTAATGTATAACTATTGTAAGTAGTAATTTTAGAGTATGATTGTGTGTTATTCAATATATAAAAAATTTAAAACTCCTAAAAATCTAATTAGTAGAAAATTTATGCTGTTATTTTATCTAAGAAGGTAATGAAGATAGTCCATTATTTTTGCTACATACCTCCAATGTTTTTCTACATCAGTAGTCAATTAATTTTTCAGTTATTCAGTATTTTATTAAATTTCTATTTTTAAAAAAAAGGTTAAATGTATTTAAGATATATATTTTCAATTTATTGAATTTATTTCAGTTTTTATTTAACATTTTTGTTTCTAACTGATCAAACAAGAAAAATCATTTAAACTACATATAATAGAAAGTTAATAAATTTGGAATTACATGCGTAAAAATTGTTCATATACTATTTTGCATAAATAGAGCAGCCACCTAATTGGGCCAAATTATTCTGTTCCAATTATGTCCCAATTAATTGACATCTAACTCAAGATCAACCTTTCCAAAACACAAACTATGATCTGGAATTGGAATGAAAGCAATTGTTTCATCATATATTTCTGCTAGAAAGTGTTAAAACCAACCAAATACATATATATATATATATATATATATATATATATATATATATCAATAATGTTGAGAATTATCATATTTGATGATCTTCTTAATATATATATATATATATATATATATATATATATATATATATATATCTCAGTTTGCAGTTAAGGATTACCCAAACACTACAGACTACCAGTACTAAACCTCATAATTTTAGTTTAATATTAGATGTAAATAAGAGGAGGCCTATATACCATCAAAGATAATATATATCAATTTCCATTCACATATGAATTCCTATTACCAAAAGTCAAAACAGAGAATATGTTTACATATTACACCAGTATATGGTTTTTCTTTAAGTTGATTATCAGAGCACAGACTGAACCTTTTATATTTATATTCCAAAACTTATACACAGTTTGGTTGATAAAAGATATATTGATTTTTAGTAAGAATTGTCATTTTATCCCAAATAAGATACTGTATCTTTATTTTTTCTTACCCTTTGGAGGATATTTTAAAATACTTGTCGACATAAATATATTATGACAATAGTCTTTTGGATAGTGTAGAAAGAAAATATTAACTAATTTCACAGATTAAAGTCAAGTCTGAAAATAAAGAAGTAAATGTTATTGACCTTAAAGTAACCTTGGAATTTTAGTAACTTCTTACAATACCAGTAATATCTACCATAGAGAAAAACTAAGCAAGCAAGTCTCAGTGTAAGTACAATGAGTTTGATTTTCACCAAGTATCTCACTCACTATTGTAGCCCTATGCCAGACTAAGCTAATCTTAGCATATATTTATCTCTCAGAATATTAGTCTGTAATAATAGCACAAGCACTTATGAGAGCTAATACAAAACAAACATTAACTGTGCTATATGAAGATATCCATAAAATAATTTAAATTTGAGTTTCCATATCAGCCAAAGTTTGGGTCTAAATCAGTAATTTTCACTTGTCTTTTTAATACCATTCAAAGATGATATTATCTGTTATGAAAAGGCTTTTTCATAATAGAGTCTTATCTAAAGTAAGATTAAATATTTTCATTTAAGTACAAGATACTATGTATATGTAATGAGATGTATCTAATTCATTATTCCTACTATAAGCTTTGATAAAAACATTAAGATATCAAACTACCATCAAGTACTTTGTGCAGTGTATCAGGAAGCCAGCTTTTAAAGCTTCAATTTCAATTTCAAAGATCCACCCAAATATGAGACTTTTGAAGTTAATGCCTCTATTAAAGTGCCCATGCATAAGAAATTATTTTCATCATGTGAGAGCTTAGTGACTTGAGAAAGGCATTGAAAAGATAGCCACAAGGTTTCCCAGTTACCTACTCAATGTCAGACGGATAAGACTTGTTGATTGCAGCTTGTCTCAAAGAATAAAAGCTCTGGTTTCCAAATAAGAGCAATAAAGATTAATAATGTTAAATTAGTAAATTGACAAGAAGCAGTGGTATATTACCTTTATAGTAAGTAATAAAAAATTAATGAGAAAAGTGTAAGTTAACTTTTTGTTGATCAGTGCCACATCATCATAGATTTTTCATTTGCTCAACCAAAACAGAAATTTAATCTAATTAAGGAATTCTTATATTCTGTTTCTGAATTATAATGCGAGTAACAAGTGAAGAGTCTGACAATAACATTTTTTGTTTAGTTTTACAAAGAAAAATTCATTTCTTTTCTAGAAAGTAATTCCATTTATACCGGTTTACTGCTAACAACAAAGAAAGGTATTCACCTTTAAGTTCTTTTATTTATTAACTTATAATTAGCAATTACAAAAGTAGTTTTACCCTATATTTGTAACTAGCTCACTAGTTGAGCAGAAAACTAAATGATAACAATATCTATTTCTTTATTCATTTCAGTTTTTACAAACCTCATTAATTTGAAGCCATTTGTATCTATCTGTAGATAGACACAAATGGACAGATTATTAGAGATTAGATATATAGATTAGATAGATAAATTAGATAGATAAATTAGATAGAGGGATTAGACAGAGATAGAGATTAGATAGATAGATTAGATAGAGAAATTAGATAGAGGGATTAGATAGAGATTAGATAGATAGATAGATAGATAACTTAGTAACATAATAAGGTTGAAATCTGTATTTCTGCCTGAAATATTAGTTTGGTTCATGACCATTTAAAATTAAAAATTCTAATTTCAACTAAAAGTAAAGGTCAACTTTTTTCCCCCTTACAGTCAGTTTTTAAATAAGCTGTAATATCCAAAAGACAAAAGCATATTCTTCTTTCTTTTATGTGCTATATTCCTTCAGTACATAGTCAATCATGGCTCTCCACAAATTCCTGTCCCATGTAGCTCTTAATAAACTGTCTGTTATTCCTCTTAAACCCTGTTCCAACTTCCATTTACTCAAGCTCACTAAGTATGTTATGCATTGCTTTCCTCTACCCACCTTGTCATTTATCTGTCCTGTGAGTATCAGATTTTCTAACCCCCACTGCCTCATTATGTGTTCCAAAAATTTCAGCTGCCTCTTCCTGATGTTAGTATAAGTTTCCTCTTTGTTTCCATTCTCTCCAAAACCTTGTTGTTGCTCACATGTTCGGCTTATGGTATTCTTAGCATCCTCCTGTAGAACCATATTTCTGTTACTTTGAGTCTCTTCTTCATCTTTGAGGAGATTGTCCAGCATTCACTGCCATACAGGAGGACAGATATCACATAACAGTTCAGTACTCTTTTCTTTGTTTCCAATGAAACTTTCCTGTTTCATAATACTCTGCTTAGCTTTTGGAATGTGTCTTAGGCCATCCCAATACATCCTCAAATCTCAGTGTTGCACTTTCTATCCTCTGTTAGAACACTTCCCAGATATTTAAATTTCCACAACTGCTTGATTTTAGTGTTCCCAAACTGTAAATTGCATTTTGGGCTCATCCTTTTACTGATGACCATGCATTCTGTCTTCTTGTAGTTTATGCTTAGTCCCTTTTTCATGCTCTTCTTTACTATCTTCTGTAGGAGGTTTTGTAGTTTCATTTCCATGTCTGCTATCAGCACTATGTCATCTGCATATCATGTTATTAAGATTGTAGCTGCCAATGGTGAATCCTGGTAGGATTTCCAGTTCTCTCAGAATTGCCTTGCTGTATAGGTTGAATAAATCCAATGAGAAGATACATCCTTGCCTTACACTCCTTTCTATTTTTGTATATCTGCTGAACTCATTTTTTATCCATATTCAGATGGTTTGCTGCCAGTAGAGATTATTGATTATTCTAATCTCTTTCCCAAATGTGTCAAGGTTGCTGAGCAGCTCTAACAGATCTTTGTGGCGTACTTTGTCGAATACCTTTGTATAGTCTATAAAACACAGGTACACATTTTTCTCCATTTGTATTGCTCTCTCTGATAACATTCAGAGCATAAATATTGCATTCCTTGTTCCAGTGTCTTTAATGAACCCACACTGTTCTTGTCCTATCTCTGGTTTAATTTTGTTGTGCACTCTATTCATCAGAATTTGGATGATAAGTTTTCTTATGTGGCTCATTAGGCTGTTTGTTCAGTAGAGTTCACATTCATTTGTGTCTGGTTTCTTAGGCAGTACTATGAAAATAGATCTGCTTAGGTTTTCTCGTATATCATCACTGTTGTAGATTCCATTTATTATTTCTATAATCTTGTCCATGCCAAAATCATCTAAGGCTGCCAGCATCTCTATTACAATCCTGTCTGGCCCTTCTGTTTTGTTTCTGTTCAATTTGGCCAGTGCAGCTTCCATTTCCATTTTTAGTATTTCCAGCCAGTCGGTATTTCTCTGTATTTCCAGTTGTTTTCTTTTGTCATGGAAAAGGATTGCAAATATATTTGTTCCAGCACTGAACAATTTTTCTTTCTCTAATATGAGCATTCCATCTTTGGATTTTAAGCAGCCTATTGACAAGCATGTCTTCCCTTATTTTTTTTATACATGTCTCCTTTATCTGTGATGCCCATTCTCTCTATTTCTGCACATTTTTTGTTGAGTCATTCTTCTTTAGCCTGCCTGAATTTATTCCTTATTTCATTATGTAGTTTTCTGTATTCCATTCCATGTCTTGGCATTGTTTTCTGTCTCCTTTGCATCATGTCGAGAATCTCATTTGTGATCCATTCATTTTTTCTTCGTCCATTATCTTTTGGAATGATGAAATGAAAATATCCTAGAAACAAAGCCTAGCATTTGAACCAAAATATTCTATTTTCCTTATGTTCCAACTAACTGCAATCTAGTATATAAGATTTTATATGATATTATTTCTAGAAAATATATAATCCAGCAAAAACCAATAACATATTTTTTACTATCCTTTAAGCATACAGCTGTCTTGAGATATCAGCATGGAGAGAAGTTTTGGCTATAGCCCTCTTCAGATATTGTTACAGCAAGAAATGAAAATTATTATTTGTTTTGTATTATTTTGTCTTTTTGCTGTTTTAGATGTAGTTGTGACAAATTTTATGTTGAGTTTTGATAAATTCTTTTCCGTTTTAGTTGTGATAAAGTTAGCAGACCGAACAATATATTTTGATCCATTGGATTTGTCAGGAAAGATTGTATTTCTATTTTGAAATATTTTATTTTTTTTGAGTATTTTCAATGTATTTCTCTTCTTCTCTTTATATAAATATTGAGGGCTACAAATTCTGAGTGCTCTTAAACAGAATCTGATGAGTATTCTGGATTTTATTTTGTTTTTATTCTGAGAATAGAAATTCATAAGATTATCTTTATTAGTTGATTTGTGATAGACACTAAGTTTTAAGTTATTAATATGGCGTAACATAATATCTAGGAAAAGTACCATATTGTAGTGACCTTAAAGATAGTAGAAGTAGCAACTCTAAAATAAATCTATCAGTAGCAGCTTTAAAATAAAACTTATCAGCAGCAGCTCTTGAATATAAATAAACATGAACTTTACCATTTCCCACACTTCAAAATACTCCCATTGGAACAATTTTCCCAGCATTTTCCCCTTTTCCTCTTTCAGAATCAACATCTGCTACTTTGGCATTTACTCCTTAATCTCATCCATAGTGCTTCATCAACAATTTTAGCTTTGCTAAAAGCTAAAAGTTTGCGCTGGTAGAAGAGCTGATACAACTGGGTCATACAATGCTTTGCCAAAATTCTGCACCCACTGCAGAGAATCTACTAGTTCCATCACTGTCAATGTAATGGTTATACAATACAGAATTTCACTCAATGACATCTAACTACTGACTGACTAACTTCATAGAAGAGTATTTGTTCATACATGCATAGTAAGGCCTTTTCTAATTAGTTGCCTTGTTGTTTCATGATGGATGACGAACATGTTCTTTATATACTCAAAATCGCTGGATGACAAACCTTAAAGATATGTAGATTGATAATGGGTAAATTAGGTGTTTTAAGAAGTTCTTTTAAATGCAATCTAGTATATAAGATTTTATATCATTATTTCTAGAAAATATGTATCCAGCAAAAACCAATAACATATTATATTTTTTATTATCCTGTAAGCATACAGCTGTCTCGAGATATCAGCATGGAGAGAAGTTTTGGCTATAGCTCTCTTGAGATATTGTCACAGCAAAAAATAAAAATACAAATCCTGTTTCCAATATATTTGGTTATTTATTTACAGATTCATTTGACATGATCTGGTGGGGTACATAAGTGACACTGCTAATTCTTCTCTCTTATGAGAGATCAGCTTTATAACACCAGTAATTTCTGCCATAAAGTGATAGTAAACAAGGAAGTCTCACTATCAAGTACAGTGAGTGATTTTCCTTGGTGACTCATTTTTATGATCCTGTGCCAGACAATAAAACTGCTGACAAAGTTTATCAACATCAAACTTGGTTGCTTCAAGCAGTATAAAGAACTATCCAAACACAATATGTACAATTCAAAAATTGGAATTCTTCATATTTTAGTGCAATTCTCTAACAACTGAGCCACTTCCTTAGCCAAAATCAATGTGCCAAAATGATTATCAAATACAAAAGAAAAACAATAAGATTTAAATGAATTAGACTATTAATTAGCAAATCCCAAAAAAAAGAACTGGCTCCTCCCATTTTCTTACACTATCTGTGGAACTTCTAAACAGAAAATTGTGTTCATATGTAGAACTGTATATTACATAGGTTTATGAAAGAAATATGTGATTATAATATATACATATCAAATATACTCATAAAAATACATAAAGGTGAATATAAACACAAAGATCAATTTTTGTATATGCAGGTTTATATGTATGTTTGCCTATACACATTATACAAACCCTTATAAAAATGTATAGTTATATATATATATATATATATATATATATATATATATATAAATATAAATAAATATATATATATTAAAAAATTTACTTAAAAAACATATATGCATGGATCTGCATATGTGTATATATCTAGATACATATATATGAATATAAAAATATGTAAAATCTGAGGGAATTTGAACAGTATACTTACACTTAATGTAGTACATACTTTTGCTGCTACCCTTTGTGAACAGTACCTTGTTTTGGAGATTACTGTATACATGCCAAATAGGACTATTTTATAGAATATGTTGGAAACTAAGAGTCAGATTTAATAAGTTTTCCATGGTTAAATTCTCTGAAATTTTAAACAGCAGCCAATATATACAGAGATTTCTAAAAATTAGAAAAATACAAATATAATAAATTTCCAAACATTTGTTTATGTATGAGAGTTTGTGTATGAGTATGTGTAAATGCATTAAACATATATATAAAGAGATACCAACATATGCACTGCACATGCAAGCACACTCAAACATACTGATACCTCCAGCAGAGGGGCCAAAACACTGAAACTTTTACTCACATTAATCCTACATATATATATATTCTCCAGTCAACCACCACCACCTGAAGAAGTACCTACAGTGCTGAAATATGACTGCATTTGTGTAGCGGTTTATAACATGTTTTTGTTATAATTGTTAATAAATATATATATATATATATATATATATATATATATATATATATATATATATATATATATATATATATATATGCACGTCTGTGTGTATATAATATATATATATATATATATATATGTTCATGTTAAAAAGATAAAAAAATAAAAAAACAAATGAAAACTACAGACAAAAGTTCATTTTCTCCATCAAGACATTCATTTCTGTAGTTCACTGCTACCACTGCTAATATTTCTTCTCTTGATGATGGCCATTTTGGCCAAAACTAGTCGAGGAATCTAAAGGAAATAATAATAATAAAAAACAAAGAATATTAATCTACAACCCAGTGTGTCTGAAGATTTTAATTTTTTAATATTTTTTATTGTTCAAAATATATATATATATATATATATATATATATTTATATATACCAACAATTACTATTCTTAAAAGAGAAAAAAAACATTTGTTTTGCATTCAACATCATCACTTGATAAGACACCGGGAGTGTTGAAACAAAATGGCTATTTTTGTAGTGATTTAATAACATGTTTATGTTATAAATTTTCTAAATAAATAATTATATATATATATATATATGTACAAATATATATGCAAATATAATGAGATATTATTTGCACCTGAAGACTGCAGCAATCACATGAAACTCCGAGTCATGCTATCAATGTCGGATATTATGTATATTCAATAATAAATACTTATAGCTCTGTCTCATAACATTGAGCACTGTATTTATAAAGCCTGTGGAAGAAATATATTCATATGGATGCAAATTTTTTTGTGCGTGTATGTATGTTTTTTACACATACCTATATATATATATATTATATATATATATGTATATATATATATATATATAAGACAAAATGCTAACAATTGTATACATGCACAAAATGAAATGTTTATTGCATACGTTACTTAATTAGCCACCATTAATCACACATATAGAGTTTATACATTTTATTCTCCCATCAAACTTTATATATAACTGCTGCACACATCTACTTAATTATAAATACATATCCATTTAACAATGAAGATTTATGACCATACAAATGTTCAAATATAGTTACTCACTTATATATAAGGATCTACCCAAAAAGGTTGTGTTATTTAAACAGCATGAACAAATTAAATGTAGCATGAACTGTTTCCACTACCCTCTATAAGCAATCTCCTACACAGGCCAACATGCAAGCTGACAGACTATATTCTCGAGTTATAAGCAGTTTTGCAAGGCTGTGTTTTTAGTGATTCAATGAGTTCCATCTCTATCTGAAATAAGGAATAAGAAACCTTCAAATTTTGTTTAAAAAAAAATGAGGTGCTGCTGTCTAAGGTGGTATTTGATAATAATACTTTCTCTGGTGCAAGTGCTTATGAATTATGGCAGAAGAGATACTGTTTTGACATAATTGTAGAGAACCAGGCACAATCTGAGGAGGTGCTTGATAGAGTCATTCTTGAGGACTTTCAGCAATGCAGAGAACTTTGGAAAACTACTGAGATCACTGTATACATGCCCAAAAGGACTAGAGGACTACTTTGATATGACTTAGCTTTTCATAGTTAAATTCATCAAACGTTTGGGTGACATCTCATATATCTATAAAAAATAATTGTTTTTTTGCATGATTTGTATTGATTATTAGAAAATTTTAATGTCAGCTAGCTTTTGAGAAACTTGTATATAAAAAAGTCTAATATAGCATACCCTAAACTGTGTCTTGTTGATATTATTCATGTTGTTAGTGATGAGATGTGATTTAATTTGAATCTTTATGTATGTGTATATTTCTGCTTGATGTTTGTACTTTATTTTTGTCAAATAATAGGAAACATTATATTTTGAATATAGCTACAGAAAGAAAAGCATTAGAAATGAGATGCTACATAACAATCTTAGGCATCTCTTACATAGACCATATCACAAATGATACAGTGCAAGTTGAAATTGTATAGTCATGTCAATCAAGGCAACAATACGCACATATACATATGCACATTATATATATATATATATATATATATATATATATATATATATATACAGATAGATAAATAGATAGAGGAAGAATTGTATACACTTTAGCATCCAGAATGTTTATCACACATACTTCAATATTATCTGTTACTTCATTACACATGACATGTATCTAACCAATAAGAAATAGTCAAACACAACATACCATTAATCCGTGTCTCTATTTTTTATATTGATATTTGAGGTCTAAACAAGCTATAGACATGTTAGTCATATTTATGTGTTGTATTCTTTGGAAGAGGCATGGTGGAATAATGGATAGCAGCTTGGATTGAGGAATTGGAGAGCCAAGTTCAAATTCCAATTGAATCCATTACAAATATCAATATACTCATCACGAAATGCCTTAATATACTAAGAAATCACCTTAATAAATCCAAGGATCAGCTTCCTTTACCCATCCACAAAATCATGTAAATTAATTACTAACCATTGTTTCTTTTCTTTCAATAACATATTCTACAAAAAAAAAAAATTGGTTTACCCATGGGGTCTCCTGCCAGTGGTGTTCTTGCTTATTTCTTTCTTGAATTCTTATAATCCACCACAGTTAAACATGTCAAACCTAACAGCTCTACTTACCTAAGATACACTGATGACATCCTCTTATTTTATCCCCAAGATACTAACCTTTTAAGTGTAATAGGTAAACTCAATAAAGTTGAACCAACCATTGAATTCACACATGAATTTGAAACAAATAACTCTCTACATTTCCTCGATATCCAATTAATACATCACGATAATAAATTAGAATTTAAAGTTTACTGAAAATCCACTACCAAAAATGACCTTATTAATTTCTATTTCTACCACAACCGGAGAATAAAATCTGGAATAATTATAGGATTTTACCTTAGAGCCCTTAGGATATGTAGCCCTGAATACATTAGTGAAGAAGAGGATTATATTAAGAACACATTAAAATTTCTACACTACCCATACCATTTCATCTTAAACCCAAAAAAAATGAGCTCACAAAATCCATAAGACCAAACAAACAAATACTTCCAACAAAAATTATACAAAATTTATAACCCTACCCGCCAACACTTCAACTAAACTTGAAAATGAATTAGCTTATCCCTAATTTGAAGACAGTTATAACCATGTTCAAAACTATCAGAGATATAATGAGGATGAAAAATATAATAAAAAAACAATTTAAATGATGGAGTTTATTAAATCAAATGTCTACAGTACAATAATATGTACATTTGTTATGGAAAAGTCAGGCCAAGACCTTTCCAACAGATTCAAGGAGTGTTATGCCTCGGTAATTGTTACAATTTGACTTGGAACATTTTCCCCTATACAGGTAAACAAGGATACTATTAATCCAGTCAGTGGGAATTGGTGTTCCTTCCCAACACTCACAAATGAAGTTATACACAGTTAAATTCACATTTTCCAACCCAAACTGCAGCAGTTTCACTGGTATGCCATCCATCCCAGGAGCTTTAACAGCATTAATCTGACTAAAGGCAAGGTAAGTGTCTTCCTTAGATTGTGA
>OZ010590.1:1242220-1249720 GCA_963932145.1 Acanthosepion lycidas | reverse complement strand
AAACGAAAGAATATTAATCTACAACCCAGTGTGTCTGAAGATTTTAATTTTTTAATTTTTTTTTATTGTTCAAAATATATATATATATATATATATATATATATATATATATATACATATATATATATATATATAGTAAAAAAAGAATGTAATTATTTTCAACTGTTAGTATGCTGACACAGTCTTTTTACAAAATATTATAAAAGAACTATAAAGCTTAGGAGGGTCCAAAAGAACAAATGCCCATTTTGAAAATCTCACAGAACTAAACCAGTTGTTAATGAGTAAATAATCAAAATATGTTGTTCTTCGTGCATTAAAAGGATCTTTTAAAACTATTTGAAATAAAGCATTGTTATATACATAAGGAAAAGAATATATATTCATATATATATATGAGAACTATAAGAATCAATCTTAGTCTGTTCACATCTATGTCAATCTAAGTCTGCTCATTTATTTCTCTCTCTCTCTCTCTCTATATATATATATATATTTGTGCATGTGTGCTTATTACTAAAACTTTTATGAAATTTATGTATATATATATATATATATATATATATATATATATATATATGTACATACAGAAAAATAAATGAGCAGACTTAGATTGACAGATAAATGTGAACAGACTAAGATTGATTCTTATAGTTCTTATAAAAATCAAGTGTGTAAAACTCAATATTCATTCTTATGCATATAATATTATTTCTTTTATCCAAAACTTCTACTTTTTCAGTTACATTCCAGGCTCTGCAATTATTTGCTTTTTATTATGCATACTTTAATTCTTGATAAACCTAATCAAATTACAAGAATAAATAATCAAGCAACTATTTCATAATCTCATCATGTTGCCTTCTTTTACTGTACAAAACATACATCAATTATGTAAACAAGTATTTAATAAATTAATATCTTCAGATTTACCGTAAAACCTTAAGAATATGAAATGGTTACAGTGTTGCTAAGAGTGAAGTAGGCAGAATTAAAGTTTTTTTTTTATTACATATGGATTCTGTTGGACAAGTTTCATCATTCCTGTTGTTTTTTGCTCACATATTCAAATAAAAGTAAAAACGTGTCTCTGATATTCCGATATGAAGTGGAAAGATTATGATGAATCAACTGCTAGGTCTGCTGTGAGAAAAGTTGGTTCACTGTGTGATGCTAGACAATTTTTGGTGCTGCATGTTCCCCTAACAATCAGTTTCTGCTTCAGTATCCTACCACCACATTTGTATCATAAGGCATTGTCCTGTCTTTTTTCTCAGTATGTTAGAAGACATTCAAAATGTTTTTATTTAAAAAATTTGAATATCTTGTTTTGATATTTTTTAGTCAAATTTCTTATTTTATGATTTTTTTTTATTTTAAATACAACAATAAATGGCATCCCTCCTTCCATTTTTCTTTTCCCCTTACATTAGATAATGTAGGATACAAATGTAGTGGTAGGATACACTGATCGGTAGGACAGATGCTAAAGAGGCACCAAATTTTCTCTCCAGAATCTATCTTGCATATTTATAAGTCTAGCATTCTTTAATGCTTTGAATATTGTTGCCACATGATCTGGTGCTCCTGCTATATATTTAGAGATTCTAGATAAAATCCAAAAAAGAATCAACAATTTTATTAGTCCTGACCTGGCATCCCAGCTTCAGTCACTTTCCCACTGCTATAATGTAGCTTCCCTGTACCTTTTCTATAAATACTTTCATGGTAATTGTTCAGATGAACTTTCCTCCATGTTACCCCTTGAGTAGAGTTCTTTTGTTTCCGACGACGTAAGACTGGTGCTTGATGCATTTGCGAGTGATTACGAACTGATTTTTGATTTCAACCTTTGTTAAGTTCATTTTTTATTTTTAATTTACGTTCCGTTTATTGACTTTTTTGCCAAAAGTTTGATTTGTTTTTTCTTTCTTTTCCCTCCCCTCTTTTTTTTTATACTTTATCCCTTATTGTTTCTTTTTTTATTAATTTTTATTTTCTTTAATACATATTTTTGAGTTTTAATTTTTCCTTTTAATTTTTAGTAACTTCCCCACGCCAAACTTTATTTTTTCATTGTTTATTTTGCCCCTCGTAAGACTTTTCTTTGTTTACATTTTTATTTCTACATGTTTTCATTGTTTCTTTGTTGTTCTCGTTGTAAATAACTGTTAATTATTCTGTGTTTCTTTTTTTTTAAGTCTTTTCTGTTTTTATTGCAACTTTTTGTATTTATTTTTCATATTTATTTTTCTATTCGTTAGTTCTTCTTTATTTTAGTTTACGTGTTTTCGTTCGTATTTGGGCTGACTAGAATTTTCTAGTGGCAGCCATATTGTATTTGTGAACTCGTTTGTCATTTTTCTTTTCGTATTTTCTGTTATATTATTGTTAAAAAAATGATACTTTTTGTTTACGTTTTTTGTGTACATATTTCCGTAACTTATTTTTACATGTTTAACTCTTTATTGTTTCTGTCTTGTTAAATTTCTTTTTGTTGTATTTATCTTTTGTTTAAATTATATTTGTTGTTTTCTGTGAAAGGAAAAAAAAAAAAAAATTGTGATTTAAAAGAAAAAAAAAATGGGTGCAAAGAGGACGGCAAGGAAAAACCTGTTCAGGACTAAAAAAAAAAAAGAAGAATCCTCCAGATAAGAGTAAAGAAAATGAGTCGGTGATGGAGGCACAAGAAATTCAGAATTTGGACAAAAATCCAAATCCTACTAAAAGTATGGAGTCCCCAAAGGGAAAAAATTTACCGAGTCCCGGAAAAAGTATGGTGGCTGCAAATAGCCAAACCTCAATACATGAATCCAGTGTACAAGAAGGAAGTATGATGGCCGCAAATGGCCAAAATTCAGGAAAAGAGAGTGAGGTACAAGACGAATGTATGGTGGCCAAAACTGTCCAAAATGAAACCAGGGGACAAGAACAAACTATGGTGCCCGAAAGGGGCTAAAATTCGACAGACCAGACTCACAAGAACAATGACGTGGCCGGAGAGACGCCCTTATGCTGGAAGTCCCCGCCAAAGTGTAAGATCAACATAACAGAGTTCCTGGACAAAGCCAAGAGCTACGCACATCTGGTGACAGCAGATGGGCTCTTGTCAAATCCCAAAAGAATTGTGTCAGTCTTTGTGGTGGACAAGCGCTCGCGCAAAATTTGTCGCTCCACAAAAGATACTGTAATTAAGGCCTTGACTTCTCTGGGTATTAGAGCTCAGAGAGCCATAAAAGGTAAAGGCTTTTTTATGTGGGACATACTGCTGCCCACACCTGCCGACTGCGAAAGTGCAACGAGGAGGGAACTTATAACAAAGGACCTGATTCTGCGCACTGAATATGAAGACAGGCGGAGGACCATCGTAGTGGTATATGAGGTTCCTCCTCAGATTGTCGGGAAGGATGTGGCCACCTATCTGTGTCAGTTTGGACAGATAATTTGTGCTTCCTCAGACGATCTGACCGGAGGGTGGAACTTCGAGATAATGATCAATGAAACACCCTACCGCTCCATCCCCAACTACCTGTATGTAGAGGGCCATAAAATGCTGATAATTGTTACCGGACGAAAACTGACATGCTGGAAGTGTGGAAAGAGTGGTCACCTATCCTCTTCCTGCACAGAGAAAAAGGCATCTGAAGTTCTGGCCCCCGCCCAACCAAATCCCACTTTGGTCGAGTCTACCAAATCCGTCTTGCCTGTAGTGGGCATGCCAGCGACCGGGACCGGTGTGGAAAATCCCCCGGTTGGGTCCAAATCTCAGCCCCCATTCCCCGAAAAGCCTTTGCCCGCCGCTAGTGTGGTTGAGGAGAAGGAGGAGGGGGAATGGCAGGTCGTTGGCAGGGCAAAAGGGAAGACCAAGGCAGCGGAACCTCGTTCCACATCACAAACAGGGAAAGACACAGACAGTCCCACTCCCTCTACTATCGCAAAGGGCGACTCTCCGGCTGCAAAACTTCGACAGCAGCAACTGCGATACGAGCTCAGTTTCGAGAAAAAAGAAAAATTTCAGAAATTGAAAGACACCCTTCATCAGAAAAAACACCTGGCTCTTCATCAGTTCCTTCATCTCCTTCTTACAAACAGAAACTCATGATACCTCCTCCCTTGACCAAATTTCCGTCTCCTTCCCCATTTAAAATGACTACACTTTCTCCCAGACCCCAAAATAATCCTACCCCTACCACTTCACATACCCCTAAACCTTCTCCTGTCCAAACACCCATCAGTTCCCCACAAAAGACTGAAAAACGCCAAAAAAGTCCGTCCTCTGAAAGCAAAAAAAAGCCCTGAAATATAATATAGGGGAAAAAGTTTGCAGCATATCCAAAGAACAGGAAGAAAAGCTGGCTTCACAGTGTAAAAACTTTAAAGAACTGAAGCACTTGATTAAATTTCATAAAATCAAGAACTTAGATGTTGAGGACTCAAACAATTTTCCAAACGCTAAAAGGGTCCTTACTGTTATAAGGACTGGGGCCCCTGGCAAATATGTATGGGCCATAGTAATGGAGGCAAACTAGGTCTTTGGCATGGTGCCCCCTATTGCCTACTTTGACAACGAGAATGTGAAGAAATTGAACCAGTTTTGTTCAGGAAGGTTCCCGCTTTTTGTTCACCCCTCCCTATATAGAGCTTTAAAGTTAATATTCCCCCTGAACATTGGTGGGCTGTTTCCTGGTGGCACCATCAGGACTGAGATGGGTACTGGCTCAATGGGAGAGGCCGTTGGTGTCCTGACCCCGGCCATGTTCAATGCAGGAGAGCAACCCTAATCGGTTTTTTATCATGGCTCTCTGGTTAGCAAGAGTGAATGCCCGAGGCCTGAGGTCGGAGTCTCGCAGGGCGATGCTCTCTCGTGACCTTCAGCGTCTTGGGGTGAATATCTGTTGTGTACAAGAGACCCGGTTTTCTTCTCGTGACTATGAGAACATTCAGCAGGTTTTGATGGACGCTCGAGGGGTGTCTCTTGGCTGGTGAGCAAGTCACTGAAGGCTGCGTGTGTTCTTGTCTTCGCGGATCCGGCGGGCAGACTTTGCGTGCTGGACATTACCATAAAGGATAAGGCTCTTCGTCTCATTGGGGTTTATGCGCCCAATGTCCATTCTGAGCGGCCTGCTTTGTTTCGGCAGATCGAGCAGTTTTTGACGACATCACGTCAGGTAGTTTTAGTGGATGATTGGAATGCCGTCCTTGATCCCGATATAGATCGTATAGGGATAAATTCGAGTACTAACAACCGGGACGTGAAACCATTTCGGGACTATATCGACAGGTTTGATCTTGTCGATAAGTACCGGAATGAACACCCTCGGGAGGGAGTGTGGACTTGGATTAATAGTGGAGGCTCGGCTAGTTATCTAGACGGAGTCTTAGTTAGGAGAGTCGATGTAGGGCTCTTAGGTTGTCCAAGTTTCCATGAGATAGTTTATTCGGATCATAGGCTTGTCCGGGTCCGTGTAAACTTAGATAAGCCTAAGGTTAGGATGGCTGGCTACTGGAAATTAAACTCATCATTATTTGCTGAGCAAGATTTCCGGGATCAGCTTCTACTAATGATACAGAGGGAACTGACGGGAGCGGTTGTGGGAAATGCCTGATGGGATAAATTAAAATCCAAAATTAGAACGTTTGCTGCTGATTATAGTCGTCGGCTCAATCTAGATAGACTAGCGGCGCAAACGGCTTTAGAGCAGAAAGTTGATCAGTCGGTCAAATCCCGTGATAGTGGGGACGTAGCTTTAGCTAAGGCAGAGTTGGCCTCCTTGCTTATCAAGAAGGAATCAAGCTCTGGTAGTTAGGGCTAGGTTAAAAAGAATGTCCTCTGAGGCGACGAATATGGCCGCTGAATTGCGTGCAGAGGAAGCTCGGAATGCATCTCAGCGACATATCGCATGCGTCACATTGCCGGATAAGCGGTGACAACAAACGAGGGCATTTCGTGACTACTTTCAGGAGCTTTTCACCAGGGAGCCCGGTCTGAGCCCTGCTCAGTTCGACGCCTATTTAGCTGACTTTCCCTGCCTTAAGGTAGCTGAAGCAGCTAGGTGCAAGGGTCCAATTACGGAGTCGGAAGTCTGGGAAGCGTTGAAACAGGTTGGCCTGGACAAATCTCCGGAACTAGATGGTCTTCCGTATGAAGTGTACTTGAGGCAGTCACCCGTTTTTGTTCCCCTGCTAGCACTGATTTTCGGCAACTGGATGAAGCAGAGGTCTATACCCCAACGCTTCACCAGGGGCATGATCAAGTTGTTACGCAAGGATAAAAACGGTGGGGATGGGTTAGGTAACTTTCGCCCTTTAACTATGTTAAACACAGAGTTAAAGATTTTGGCTAAGATCTTGGCTAACCGTTTGCAGCTTGTCCTGTCTAGTCTGATCGGCTCGGAACAGACTTGTGCTTTGAAGGGCAGGACTATTCAGGACAACCTTCATATGGTGCGCCTGATCATTGAGCAAGTCGACAGTGAAGCCGCGCTGATCAATTTAGATCAGTCCAAGGCCTTCCATAGGGTTGACCATCGCTTTCTGGAGGCTGTTCTTTCGGCGGCCGGTTTCGGGTCGTACTTTCGCACCTGGAACTGACTTCTGTATGCGACTCCCGGTGCGCTGGTGGAGGTGAATGGGGTACAATCAGAACCTTTCGTATTGTCTCGCTCCATTCGTCAAGGTTGTCCGCTATCGCCTTTGCTTTATGTTCTTGCGTTGGAACCTTTCCTTCGCAAGTTAAAGGCGAATCCGGTCCTACGTGGAAATGCCCTGCCCGGTGCTACCACATCGGCCAGGTATTCTGCCTATGCTGACGACGTTTCGGCTCTTTTGTCGAACAGAGCCGAGATTGACGAAGTCAGCAAAGAAATCAGTTGTTATGTGATGGTGACAGGGGCCAAGATCAACTGCGATAAGTCTGTTGGCTTGCAGTTGGGTGCGTGGAAGGGAGTTTCTCTTCCCGGACCTTTCCGCTGGACAGATGGGCCGGTCAAGATTCTCGGCGTCTGGTTCGGTCCTGATATCCAGTTGGAAATGAATTGTTCGGAGGTGCGAGGGAAGGCCGAGATCGCAATTAATTCGTGGTCTCGGAGGAAGCTTTCCTTAAATGGGAGGGCGGAAGTTTGTGTTTCACACATCTACCCGATTCTCCTTTACTGACACTCCATGCTTCCACTTCCGTGTGACACTTTACTGGCGTTAGTGAAGCTCTTGTTCTCCTTCTTGTGGGGAGGCAAGGCTGCCAGAGTCAGTCGGGAGATCTGTTGCCTTCATCCATCTGAAGGCGGTCTGGGCATGCCGAGCATTGAGATTCGTCAATATATGCTTCGCATTAGCTTTCTAGATCGAATGTATCGCGATTCGGATGAGGAGGGCGTCTTCTGGAAGGAAGACGCCCGAAAGAACTTCCCATCCCTGAGAAGTGTGCATTCGTGCGAGGAGGAGGCCCGCCGTTTACCCCAAGCCGAATGCTCCTTCTATCGTGAATGTCGTCGTGCTCTGATG
>OZ010590.1:1139720-1234720 GCA_963932145.1 Acanthosepion lycidas | reverse complement strand
TTTTTTTTTCAACTATTCTAATTTTTAAGTAAAACATTGAAAACTGAAAAGAATAAATAAATATATAAAAAAATAAATAAAAAACAGGTGAAATAAATTAACCCAAATAAATGAATAAACAAACCACTTCCACCAAAATGACCATTAGAATGAACTACCCACAATGCACCACTGACCCGTATATACATCACAAATAGTAAATACACAAACAGCACAATGTCTTCTAACAAATTTTTACTATGTTACTCAATAATCTACAACAATCAATTCAAAAATTGGACAAAAAAATAGCTATAACTGCTGAATAAATGATCAAAAAAATTTTTACTACGTTACTTAAAAATCAAAAACTGAAAAGAATACGTAAAAATATACAAAATAAAAAAATAAATAAATAAGAAAAAACACGTCGAATAAATTAATCCAAATAAATAAACAAATTAACAAACTGCTCCTGCTAAAATAAACATTAGAATAACTAAAAATTAAAAATAAAAAACAAGTAAAAATAATCAACCCAAATAAATAAATAAGATAATAAACAAATTAAAAAACTGTCCCCGCCCCCACTCCCCGCCAAAATAACAGTTAGAATAGTCTACAGCAATCAATCCAAAAATCGGATGAAAAAATAGCTTTAATTACCTTCCCAGACCAAAACAAATTATTAAATAAATGATCTGAACTAATCACAAAAAATTTTTACATTACTAAAACATCGCAAACTGAAAAGGATAAATAAACATATATAAAAAAAATAAAAATATAAATAAATAAAAAACAAGTTAAATAAATTAAACCAAATAAATAAATAAACCACTCTGGCCAAAATAACCATCAGAATGGACTACACAGAATGCACCACTGACCCGTATATATAAATAGTTGAGAAAAATCCCATTGCACATGGCCTGACGATTGCGTCTAGCATGAAACAACCTGTCGCCTCTGAGTATTGACTTCAATGTTCATTTTTATATTTGAATATACTCTATACCTAATATTGAGCCCTTTATTCCATAAATATAACACACTTTAAGACCATATTTCTTCTTATACATATATATATATATATATTCTTTAGTTCTACCAGTTCAGAGCTTTACACCCATGGAGTCGCATTTCCTCCATATTCCAATCATAAGGAGAAAGTTTCAGTTTTTTTTCCAAGAACTACTTCTTTTTGGAACAGACTCTCATATAGATGCTTTCCTAGACATTTCAAATTCAACCTATTCAACTCAATGGTCAATAGTTATCTATTCTCTTTATCCTTATAAACTTTACGTCCTACTACCTGCTCTCACATTCATATCATACCCTTCTTCAATAATCTTCTACCTTTAATGACTCTTTAGTCTAGTATTGGGTAACTTCAAAAACAACAAATAAAAAAAAAAGGAAAATATTTATTATCAATATTTATTATCAAATTCAATATTAAATTGTTTATAACTTTGAGAATAAATCATTAGAGCATATCCCAAGCTTGGAACAGCTGAACTCCTCTTAACTGATATGTAGTTTTACCAAAATATTTCAGTCATCTCTTTTCTTTACAATTTGAAGTTGGAACCATCTTTCTTTTTGGCAACAACTACTGATCATATAAAAATCAAAGTACTATAAAATCTTACTCATTCCAAAACAGCAAGATATCTAATCGTGAAAATATATCACTCTCAAACAACTAGTATAACTACAACAGAAATACTAACACATTAGTACATCCATACACCAGATTCAGATCTAACATCTAATTGGTTCCAGAATGCATTTTTAAATCAGAAGCATTTCATAACAAAAAATCATAATAGACTAGATTTGCCTGGTTGATTCATTTTCTATGGCTTATCAAACTTTTGCATGTTATTTAAAGCCCCCCCACCAAATTTTCAGATTGTAACAATTTTTTTTGCAGGTAGAAGAGGTGGATTCATACCTTTCCCAATGATATTTGAACCTAAGTGAATATAATAAACCCAACTGAAATTGGAACATGGCTCTCCAATTAACAATTCTGAGCCATTATCCATTTCACCATCTGCACATCAAAGCTTACAGCACCTGGTATTCCTATGCAGTCACCAATCTAGACTCAACAATGCTTGACTTGGGTGGTCATATTGAAACCAATGTTTCAATATGTGGCCATAAGCCTATAATAGACTTGAGTTCGCTAAGTGAGTATACATAATGTAAATATCCCTAAAACTTAAAAAGAAATTATCATCAAAATCTTTGTTGTTATAAAGAGGAAAGACCAAAGGATTATTATTTTATGTAGTAAAACTGCAAGAGGCTAGTGACCTTATTAAAGGCTAAATACATTAAAATGGAACAGTCCATCTGAGATAGAATAGGGGGTTTAAATAGTGCATTCTCCCCACCTTTATTTTATAAATATATTTTTTTCTTATGTTTTATAGTCCATGTAACAGAGAGGCTTTCAATGCTCTTGAGTAGAACATGGTACCAGTCCAGAGGTAGAATTTTCTATTTCGGGTCAAGTCTCTCTAGGCTCTTAGGGCACAGGAAAAGGTGAAAAGTGACCAGTTTCGATCGCAGGCTCAACTGATGATATGTGCAGTATGAGAGGAGATAGGGGTTCTTTAGAACCTGAATCTAAATTCACTTCAGTTAAAGGGTTTTGGAGCCAATCTTCCCTGACAAGAGGTAAGTCATGAATAGAGACAGTTCTTTCTTGTCCGTGAGCCAATCATACATGAACAGTTAAATTTGCTTCATCTACCAGTGGGTCATGCTTACGATTACAGACATGGCAGTGTAATAAGACAGGGCCAGGGATAGTTAGCCAAGTGGGTAAGGAGTGTCCACTGGGGGACCAGTATTGGTATTGGAATAGTCTCTCATGGGGAATGGTGTTGGTGGCAGTGCACAGCAGTGACCTGATTGAATGCTGTACGTCAAGTAATTCCATTTCCCACTGTGAGGTCCCAAGATTTCTGGAAGCTAATGCCAGGATAATAGCTTTCCGTATTACCCTGTTATACCACTCACATTGTCCATTTTCTCATGAATTATAGGAAGTTGTTCGGCTAGTTGCAATATCAAGGCTAGCCAGTTATTTTTTCATCTCTCTGGATTGAAATGTGAGTCCATGGTCCAAATGAATGTAAGAAGGGGTCCTAGACACCATGAAAATCTGATTCAGATTTGAGCCAGTGGTCAAATCCAGATAGGCAAAAGTGAATGGGGAAATGTGAATATTTGTCCACAATAGTCAGCAAATAACAGTTCCTAGAGGAGAAGGGAAGTGGCCCATTGAAGTCTATGTTAAGTCTCTCCATAGGTTGAGTAGCTTTAATGAGGGTGGTAGAATCTGAAGAGTAAAATCTAGGCTTCAAGCAAGCGCACTCAGGGTATTCTCAACATACTTTTCATATTTATTCAATTGAGTAAGATAAATTTCTTATTTTGATAAAATGGGCAAACCATGTTGTACCAGGGTGACAAAGGTGAACATGTAGTTCATGTAATTTCTTATCACCAATAGCAGCTCCAAAGTGAGCAAGAGAGAGTACATCAACAGGAATGTTGTTTTTGCCAGGTATACGATGTCATAATTATAAAACCTGAATTCCACCGTTAGATTTCACCATTCTTTATTTTATTAAGTCCTTTTGAATTAAACATATAGTTTACAGCTTGTTGGTGAGTAAGGATAGTAAAACACCTCCCAGTAAAGAAATGAGACCATTTTTGCACCACTTCTACAATAGTGCAAGCTTCTTCCTTAACAGCAGAGTGCTTACGTTCAGTTCGAGAGAGGGTTCGCAAAAAGAAGGCAACCAATTGACCCACTTGGTTCAATGCAGCAGCTATGGCAGTATCAACAGAATGTAGTAGGGCCTTTTCAATCTCCTTTTTCAGGTCATTAAACATTTTTTCAGAATTAGAGTTGAGAGGGAACAAAGTAATTGCTATTAAGGGTTTAATCTGGTCGGACAATTTTGGTACACATTGGGAATAATAAAAAAATAGTTTGATTACTTGCCATAATGCTTCCTTATCTTGAGGAGTCAGAAAACTCTTAAGGGGACATAAACACTCTGAGTCAGATTTAATTGATTCTTGGCTGATCAGATAGCCAAGCAGGATGACAGTGTCAGCTGCCAAAGTGCTTTTTTTCTTGTTCAGAGTTAGATAGTACTTTCAAACAACCTGTATGAATTTATTCAAGTTGATATCATGCTCCTCTCTCGTTTTACCACAGATTGTTATGTTATCCACATAAACAAACATAGCAGAATGTCCTTTGGAAGAGATAAGGTTGTTTATTATCATACAAAAACAAGCCACTCCATTGGTAACAGTTTGACAGAACTGATATAGGTGACCGTCAGCTTTGAAAGGCAGCGTACTTTTACTCAGCATCCTTAATCAATACTTAGTGGTACACGCTCTTCAAGTCCAGGGTACTGAAGTAGCGATACTTTGCCACTTCATGTACTAAATTATCTATTCAAGGAAGGGAGTATGCACGCAATAATGTATACTGATTTATCCTTAAGGGATCAGAACTTGAGCTCTTCAAGGGGAGTCACTTGGTTCTATGACTCCTCATAATCTCTTTGTTTCCAAAGCAATGAAGATTTTACCGGCATTCTACAGCTATGAGCTTACAGTCATGTGAAAGTTGGCAAACAAGCAGGCAAGGAAGTTGAATACCTATGTGACAAAACCACACACAGTTTGGGTAAAGGCCCTCCAAATGAGATGGAAGCAGAAGAGAGTCATCGTAAGAAATCATGACCCAATAATATATTGCAACACAAGTTATGTAAGATGGCCAGTTTCACATTAGGGTAAGTCTTGCAAGACTAATTGCACCACACACCTGCACAGGTTCAACCTCTTTTTTGGCCATATCGTGCCACTTTTGGAGTCATTTTGTCTGTCAAGCTCTGATCTGAAGTGACAAACATCATATCAACAAACAACTTATATTTTTGGACCAGTTCCTTCATTGTATTCAACCTTGTTTGAACCAGCATCTCACTTGCTACTTTGGTATGTAACCTAGCTTTGCCCATAAGAGTGTCAGGCAACCAGTGGTACACATATAAGGAATTGATTTTTATATGCAAACGCTTTGACTTCCCATTTGATTGCAGTATCCAGTTCAGCCAAAGCGATATGTTGGGTGTCATTTGTTAACCAAAGCCAGCATGCATCCTCCAACACTGCTCCATCTTTTTCCAGCACCACTCCTGTCACTAGGGAGCATGCACCAACCCATACATTGATTTCAGATCCATTTTCACACCAGTTGCCCTGAGCAAGATATTCCTGTTGCACTCTGTCCATGGTTTCCTTCACTCCTTTGTACAAGATTGACAGCCTGCAGAGGTCTACCAAGTAGATGTCTACAGATTCATTTGAATTCAAGCACCTAGCTACAAATTGGTCATGTGCTATGAATAGATCTGTGGAAAAGGCAATGTACAAGGCATCCCTGATATGACCTACATCTTTTCTTTCTTGCTTGCTGAGTTGTTGGGACACAGCAAATGCACCTCCCATCCATTGCAGTGGCAGAATTCTAGCAATGTTCTTCATGCTGCACAGATCACAAACTAGTTCAGCCTTCAATGGTAGTGAGACCACAGTCTGAACAATCAAATTCCAGGATTAGGTTCAGGTCAAACTTGCTGTCAGCCATGAGTTTCAAAATAGCTTGTTCTAGTGTAAGCAAAGAATTTGTTGAGATTGTTGGGAGACACCTAACCGATTTCTCTCCCAGCTAGTACAAGGAGAGAGGGGAAAAAGACAGAAAGTAACAAAAAAAAAAAAAAAACAACACTGCCTCAGAAACCATGGGAAAAAATGCCCACAGGACCAACTTCACAAGACACCATGTCTTGCCAAGTGCTGATTTTCCCCAGCTTTTATTGGCATGAGGCATCTTACAAAGGCCCAGATCTTGACCCATTGCAGAGTGGCCTGTATGTAGACATGCCAAACTGCTAATGGGAAAAACCCAATTTTGACAAAACCTGTCCACATGTAATCTGAGGCCTCTTTTGGCAACTGTAGTGACACGTTTTTGCCCCATCTATTTCATTCTGCTAAACTTGCTAGTTCAACATAATGATGGAACACAGGCTCTATCCAGAGAAACTAACCACTGATTCCAAATTGCCAGACATTAAGAGGATGTATTGCCACTGATGAAGAATCTTTAACAATTTTTTGGAAGACCGTCATGGTGCTATTTGCAATAAACTGCATTTCTTAACAAAATTTGTGCCTGCAAATGTTTTTGAATTATTTTCCAAAGCGACTACCTTCAAGAAGGCTCTGTGGACACAGGATAGATTATACATATCAAGTAAAAGATGAAATGATCTTGAGGCATGTCCTTGCTACCAGGCATCAGCAACCTCCCAAATTTATAAATAATTTCCTCAAGGAACTCAACATACTTATTAAGAACTATACCTTTACAGACGTTTCAGCTGAGCACTATTGGGTGGAATTGGTGAGACACTTTCATTAACAGACTGCTATCAGTAAACATCTGGCAGGGCCTATTGGAGCGGGAAAGTATCACTCCAGCAGGCATATGAATTAGCTAGAGCATCAGAGGTAGCCCAACAAAATGTAGCATTCACTACCTTGCTGGGTTCTGTAACTATGACAGACAAAAAAAAATTATTTCTTCACCACCTCATCCTCCAGACACCTAGAAAACCTAGAAGGTGTGGCCTCTACTAGACGTGTGTGCTTTTACTGTGGGAGGAAATTACATCCACACCAGAAATGCCCCACTAGAGGCAATAACACTGAAAGACCAATACCTTCCCAGGCCAATCTAGTTGCTTATCAGATGCAACCATAAACTAGAGGCCAATGGCCTGCCTTTAAATGATCTGGTGCATACAGACAGTTCCAAGAACTTTGTCGATTTGAAAATAGCAAAAACTAACTGGTGGAAAATTTTTCCATCCAACAGTGTAGTAACAATGGCCAATGCTGCATTGTCAACTCAAGTACTGGGATTTTTCTATGTGGAACTAAAAGTAAAAGGAATTATCTATAAAAATATAAATCTTCTAACAATGAAGATTATCTGTAATGATATAATATTGGGCCACAATTTTCTTTGGCAACCTTCCCATGTTGAAATACCATTCAGGGGGCCCGAGCCACCATTAAAATGCGGCCTTACTAAAATTAACATGCCTTGCCTGAGATTCTAGACCTCTCACAGTGAAATCAAGGCATTATTACAAGGAGAATCAATTATTCATTTGTACAGCAATCAAGCAAATGCTAAAATGAATTATAAATCCAAGTAACTCTTCTTAAAGAGTCCAAATCCTCATCACTGCTACAGAAAACCATAAGAAAAGAATAATCATTGACTATTCACAAACCATCAACAAATTTACATTACTAGATAATTACCCACTACCTTTCATAAATGACATGATCATCAAAATAGCCAAATATGTAGTGTACCACACTCTCAATCTAGAAAGCACATCAAGTAGCTATTAAACCCTGCGATAGACGATATACAGCCTTTGAAGCTGGAGGCTACTTGTATCAGTTTCACAGGATCCCATTTGGTGTAATTAATGTTACACAAATGGGATCCTGTGAAACTAACTGTTTCCAAATCAGTTAATATTCCTTAAATAAAGTTTCAGAAAAGTATATTTTATTTTTGAAAGATTCTTTTAATAAAGAGAATTAAACTATGCTAACAAATGGCTAAAATCATCAATTTTTAGTGATTTAAAAACAAGAACTCCTTCCAGTCAATTAGTGTTGAAATGCAGCAACATATTTTTCTCATTGAAAATATTAAATTTAATTTATTAGGTTGGGATTAAAAGAAAGATTTTTATTTTTTTAAAATTCATTTTAAATTTTATGTATCATGTTTCTCTAGTTTACCTAGACTAGTGTGTTGCTAGTTATTTGAGTGTGTTTTAATATTGGAAATATACTTTTGCCATTTTGGGTAATGTAACATTTTGTCATCTTTTTTTGTCATCAATACTTTGGTGGTTCCATGAGATACTCATAAATTTAAACAAGATTTTATCACATACAGATAAAAGGATATGCTAAAAGCAGAGTGTAAAATCAGAACTAGCATCAATACTAAATTTAAATATTTTATTTCCTTTTTATTACTCTCTACTTTATTTATAGTTGTATATTCTGTTTTTTTTTATATTTATTTGAAAATGTTGCTTATAAGTTGAAAATTTAAAACTAATGACTGGAGGTGTATGAAAGTATTTAATGAAACAAATCATTGAAGGAATAAAAGCTTTCTTAGTCTGGGCAAACTGCTTGAGAATAGGAGATGATCTGATAAAAATGCTGGACTGAAAAGCATGATTTATTAATTGCTCCAAATTGAACCTAGAAGACAAGATCTTTCAGCAAGATCTGATTGATATTACTGTGAAAAAGACAATCATTTTATTAAAAAAAAATGTAAAATTCAAGTAAAACATTCTTGTAATGAGACAAGCAAATTTTTCTGATGAGAATATTTAATTAGCGACAGTTATCATTGCAAATCGTTGTAATTAGCATAACGTTGAAAATACTGATTGATGTTATTTAACAGTCATCATCATTGTGACAGTTGTTCCAATTCTTCCCATTGCTGATGCAGCAAGTTCTTCACAAAAAGATAAAAAGAAAGAAGGAACAAAGAAGATAGCTATTTGTTAGAATATTCAATGTAAGATTTTCTCTGTTAAAATGACAAAGGAGGATTATGTTTGAGTGGGGAGGGAAGGAGAGATTGAATTTCAATGGCATTGTGTTTTGCTTTGATTTTGTACTTTTGTTTTTTTATATTATTTTGTAGAAAATTTTTAAGTTAACAGAAGCGATATTTCATTGCATGGTTAAATGATTTTATAAATATCCAATAATAAAACATTATATTCCAGCTATAGCAGGTATAATAGCTCATATAAAATTGGATCTGCACCCCGTCAGATTTTTATAAATATATATACTTTAAATTTGAACATGAAATGAGACAGCAAGACTTACGTACAACAGGTATACTACACTTAGTTCTGTTATATACTTGTAAAATCCACAATACTTATATGGTTATGAACTTTTGTTAGAACAAAAGATTTGTAACATTTTTCAGTTAGGGCATTTGAACATGTGATTTAATTTCACACATGACTGATATCTATGACATATATACATATTCCATAAAGTGACATTTCTATAACATTTGTGTGTGGATTGTGAATTGTAAATGTTTATATGTAAGAATAAAAATGGAGGAAAATGAGATGCATTTTCATTATTTGATGTTCTTTTATTTCTGGAAAGGAAAAAAAATGATGTAGAACAGCAAAAATGGTATGTGCCGTTTATAATGGAGATGGTGCCATAGCTGGGAGTATTGTTAATAAGTGGATTGCTAGGTTCAGAAGTGGAAATTTTGATCTGAAAGACCAAGAACATTCCTGATGATGACCAAATCAAAATGACTATTAAAGATAATCCAAGTCATCTAACACAGGACATTGCAAAAATACTCCTCATAATCTCATATGAGTTTTGTAAGGCATTTGTAAGCACTTGATACATGAATTGCAATGATGTTTCAGTGCCTCAAGATATAATGAAAAATCTGATGAACTGCATTTTCATCTGCAATTCTCTGCTTAAACACAGCAAAAACAACTCACTTTCAAAAAGAACAATTACAGGTTATAAAAAATGGATTGTTTACAACAATGTGAAGCAAAACAGGTTATGGGGAGAATGAAATGTATAACTGTTTAGTGATCAAAAAGCCAATCTGCATCTGAAGAAGGTGATGTCCTATATCTGGTAGGATTGGAAGGGTGTTAAGTATTACAAATTCCTTTCATAAAATCAGATTCAATTCAATTCAAACAACTATGGTTCCCAATTGTATAAATTACAGGTAACAATCAAGGAAAGCATCTGTGTCTAATCAGAAGTGTTGTCCTCCAAAAAGACCATACCAGTCCCACATGTCTCTTTGCAAATCTGGCAGAAATTGCTACAGCTTGACTGGCATATCCTACAACAGACACCATACTCACTTGACCTTTTGCACCTTTAAATTATCACTTATTTCAAAATCCCTACAAAATTCTTTTAATGAGAGAAACTTCAATTCTCTGGAACCTTGTAAAACCACTTAGACCAGTTTGTCACCCAGAATGGTGCAGTGTTATGCAAGGATGTAATTACGAAGCTGGCATTATTACATTATTTCAAATAATTCACTCAAAATTCATTGTCAGGTATTTGAACTTTTATCAAAATACCAAAAACAGATTTATAGCAAAAAGAAAATGTTTTTTTTTTGGGGGGGGGTACAGTAATGTTTATCCTGTACAAGGCCATGGGCTCCCCTCAAAGTAGAAGGTTACAAAATAAGAGGTATGGGTTAGGCAGATATGTGGGGAAGATAACAGCTGACTCTAAATTTTAACAAGTTAAGATTGTAGTAATCAGGAAAATACCCTGGGAGTTGGTTCCATGGGGCAGTGATTTACAAGAAGAAGCTGCTCGAATGGAACTTGCATCTCACCAATGGAATACAAAATGAATGAGGGAGACTTGCTAGAATGGGTGTGGCATGGTGGGTCTTTGCAGTGAAGGTTAGAGCTGGTGGAACTCAGGAATGTAGTGCATCTGAGCACTTTCCATAGAAATAACAATAGACTAGTGAGAAGATAGCAACGTTTCATCTGCAAGAAAGGGATAATAGGATGAAAAATAATTTGTCACCCACAAGGCTGTAAAAACACTTTAGGACTCTATCAAGAGTGAAAATTGAAGACTGGGCAACTCCTGCTCATATATGGCAGCAGTACTCTATTTTCAACTTGATCTGGTTCTTGTAAAAGTAAAGAAGAGCACAAAGAGTTAGGTACTTACTGAAGTGGTACAGGGAACTGACCATTTTTTCAGCATCTTTAGCAATGGATGATATGTACAAGCTCTACTTGAGGTCTGGATTGAGCTTAAGAATCAATAGACACTCAAGGCACAAGGCCTCCCTGAGAGAACATCTATTCATCATGATTGGTGATAGTACAGGGTTCAATCAGTGATGATGGAATGTAACTAGTTTGGTTTTCAGGCATTGAATGTAACCAGCCAGTTTTTCCCCCATTGAGACGTTAGATGTTGGCTTAATTTATGGATAAAATGTCCACAGGTAATTTTTTTACCTTTCATCTAAACAGTAATAACTTTTCATTTGTCTTAGACTATACAAGAATAGGAAGTATTTAATTTCAGTTTAAATTTCTGGGATGGAGAGTTATCATTATTTACAGTCAGAATAGAGTTTACAAGATATTCATTTTTAAAAGTGAGGGCAGCAGCAAGAGCAGTTAGCATGAAAATGATATGCTCAAACTTTGTAATGTTTCATATGTATCCATGTATAACAACATATAAATGGATACATACAAGAATAACATAATTAATTGAATATATAAATAAGCAGAGAAGATTTCATGATTTATAAGCATAGAAATGAATAATATATTTGTATATGTGAGAGCTTTAACTCATTCCTATTAAGAACATTTTCTCTAAAAAATTACCTGTTCTAATCCAATGAAATGGAGCAGCCATAAACTTTTCAGTTCAAATCATCATGATTGCATAAACTTTTACAGTTCGTTGATATCTGAGCAGTACTAGATCAACCCTCTTAAAATATTTTAAGGCTAAATGAATTGCCCTGATAAAAAGACCAAAGTGAAGATTAGAGGTCAATAAATACAAATAGGCAAGGATGGTCAGTAAATGTTGCAATGAAAGATATTTATTACTCTTCTCCTAATCCTACAGATTGATATCAATTCAATTGGTTTTAAAAGATTTCTTTCATGAGTTATGTGCACCTTAGATCTTGTTCATCATTACATTTGGCAGAATGATGAAATGAAGATATAATTTGTACAACCAAAGGATCAGTTGCAGATTGTATGTTGATTAGAAGGCATCTGCACCAGGAGCTACAATAAAAACCACAGTGAAAGATAAAGATCTGTTTTGTCGGAAACATAAAAAAAAGGACCAGTGATTAGGTCTAATCTAAGTTGCACACATGCACACAACTGCTGCATGACACTTCTCCACTTGTACTGAAGAGAAAAAGAAAGAAAGATGTTTCATGCTTATACTCTCTAATTCACTATTTGACCAAAAAGAAAGATTCAAAGATTCAAAAGGAAAGACAAACAAAAAGTGAACAGAAAAAAAAGAAACCCAAGAAGAAATTAAAAAAAGGAGAAATTAATGATAATGTAATAAAAAGAAAGAACTAATGAAAGAACTAATAAAAGAACAAAAGAATGAACGAAAAGAACAAATGAAAGAACGAAAAGAACAAAAAAGAAAGAATGAAAAGAACAAAAAAGAAAGAATGAAAAGAAAAGAAAGAATGAATGAAAGAAAAGAAAGAAAGAATGAAAGAACAAAAGGAATGAATGAAAGAAAAGAAAGAATGAAAGAAAGAACAAAAAGAAAGAACGAATTAAAGAAAGAACAAAAAGAAAGAACAAAAGGAAGGGAGGAAAGAACAAAAAGAAAGGAGGAAAAAAAGAATTACAAGTTAAAAAAGATTCATCCGTGCATGCTCATCAAGGTTGTGCAATGGTTAGCGAGTTAGCTGAGCAAACCATTACTACTTTTATATGCAATCTCCCTCTCTGTCCTTTTTGTTTCCATTTTCTCTATAACTTTGTTGTTGATCATATGTTCAGTCTATGGTATCCTCAGCATCCTTCTGTAGAATCACATTTCTAATGCTTAAAGTCTCTTCTTCATCTGTGAAGAGATTGCCCAGCAATCACTGCTATATAGGAGGATTGATATTACGTAAAATTTCAGTACTCTTTTCTTTGTTTCTAATGTAATAGCATTGTGAATTCTGTTTTTATTGGCACTCAGTACTTATGGCATTGTACCAAGCTAAGTCCAGCCAAGTAAATATTGATAGAGAGAAAAGGAAATGAATGAAAAAAAAAAAAAGAAAAAAAAAGGAAAATATTTTTAAAAGAATAAAAGTTTTTAGAAACAAGAGAAAGGAAAAAAATATTAAAAGATATTAAATAACTATACAAAAATACAAACTGAGAATTAGTGAAAATCAAAAGGATTATAAATTAACATGTGAAAATGGACAGTGACATTTTTTTTTCCTTTCTATCATTTATGATCAATACAGAAAGAGACCTACTGGTTATTTGTGAAATAGCATGGTAAACTTTGGGTCTGATCATGCAACGAAAATTATAATTATGGAAGGCAAAAATGGTCTATGCTTAGTGTCTTTAAATTGAACTGCCCTCAAATTAAGTCAGGCATGTTTTATACTTTTTTTAATCTTATTCTTTCCCTGACTGTGTAACAGACAAAGTAAAACAAATCAGAATGGGGAGGAGAAAACAAAATTGTCAATGTCTCAAGTCTCAAATTTCAAAGATAATCACCCTCTTCAGGTGCATAATTAGAATCAGTGTTTATAGAAAATGACAACAACCAAATATTCCATTTCATTTTTTCTTTTGGCTTTATTTTCTGTCTTTGGTCTTTTCTTTCTTTCAAGCCTTGTGATGTGGCTTTGAATTCTGATATCTACATGCACACTGTGGTTGCAAAATAAAGGCTTTGATTTATGACACAAGCTTTTTTCACTTTTCAATTGATCACATAGGAAAGAATAATTTGCTGATTTGAAAAATACTCAGCTTATACATATTCTTAAACTGTGAAGACATCTAAAAAGAATAATGTTTGAAATTTACAGTATTTGATGAGGAAATTTGAAATAGAAACTAACTTAAGAGTAAAACAAAATGTACAATCAGTAAAATTATGCTAATTAAGCTATTTTTAATTCAACTGTTATACATTTATTTCCATACATATTGAAAAATATCTATAAGAGGTACTATATTTGATAGTATCTAAGACCCACTTTTGTTCCTTAACTTATTAGAGTTTGATAAACTTGTAATAAATGTAGGAAAAACTGAATGTGGCCAAATACAGAACATGGATGGAAATTTTTTTTAATTTTCCTTTTTAAAAACTTTAAGGAAACTTGAACGTCTTTTGCAGTGAAAAACACATTGATTTGGAAATTCTTGCAAAAATTAGCTAACTGTTGGATTTTAATGAAATTTGCAGGACTTATTCACAAATGAATTACATTATTTTTTTTTTTTAGAAATCTTTATAACAAAATTTTTTTCATGCCTATTATCCCTATTCATTTAACTTCTATGAAATGTTGAGAAAATTTTTTTGGTCAAACAGGACTCTCATTTACAGAAAATCTAACCGGAATCATAAAATAAAAAAAATGTAATAAAAAAATGAAGTTTTAGAAATGTATATTTTTGAAAGCTTTTTTTGGAAAAAAGAATTATGCTACACTGACAAATCTGTTAATATGGAATAATTTATAAATTTTACTGATAAAGAGAAAAAAATAAACATTCTAATAAAGTTAATTCAATTTGAAACACGCCAGAATATTTTGCTTATTGGGAATATCAAATTTAATCAATTAGCAAGAAATTAAAAGTAAAATTTAATCTTCAAGAAAAATGTTTCATTTTTAAAATGCATTTTAAACTTAGGTATTGCTTTTTGGGGTAGTTACCTAAGTTTATATGTTGTTCATCTCAATCAACTAAGTCAGTATCAAAAACATTACAAACTGTATTAAAGCTTACAGAACATTTTATTTAAAATTATATCACAATGATTTTAAAATGTTTTCTGAAGTTTTTTTAATTACAACAAAGCTTGTAAAAAAAATTATTATTTTAGCATATCTGGTTTTAGATTTGTTTTACTTTTAAATATCAGTTTTTGCCATCCAAAATTAACATTAAATTATGTCATGAGTGATGTCTGCTGACAAAAGAGTTTCTGTGTAGAAGTGAACACCTTAGTATAGGCAACTCCACTGACGTTTCAATACCTAAGGTTTAAAATGAATTTTTAAAAATGAAGAAGTATTTTTGAAGCTTTCATTTTAGCATTAATTGAAAGCTAAAGGATTAAATTTACTATTTCCAGTAAGCAAAATATTCTGGTGTATTTCAAATAGAGATTATATTGATTGAAATCTCAATTTTTTGGTCGCTTTCACAAAATCGACCATTTTTGACACATTTTGGCACATTTGTAAACAAAAGTTAATTCTCTGTTTTAAAACTCTTCCAAAAATAAAATATACTTTTCTGAAACTTTATTTGAGGAATATTAGCTGATTTAAAGTATAATTAATCTGACTGGAAACAAATATTATTTAATTTAAGTTTCACTTGATGAATAAAATGATGATAAAATGTATCAACACCTTTACTGTTGTTCTATGGAAACTTTATCTGTTAAAACATAATTTAAGAAAATGATGGCTGAGCACTGTTTTTATATAATTTTTAAGTATTCAGTAATCTTAAAAAATATTGGAAAATATTCTCTGTAATCTAATTTTAGGAATGTTGAATTTAAATTTACTATAGTCATCAATCTTATTTTATGGTTATGACGTGTATGGTCAACCATACTTTCAAACAGACAAGTTAAGTAATATTTTATATACGTAAACAAAAAATTACAAGTTTTTAAAAAAAATATTGGTGGATAAATGACTTTTATTAAGCTTTTCAATTTTTGATTCATAAATATGGTTTTTCACTTAAACAATATCATCTAACCAGATTGTTGAAGTAATGCAGAATTTTAAATGATTTATATAATCTTTATAAATATAAATGACAATAGGAAAATTGTAATAGTTGCCAACACGTTTTGTCCAATGTAGACTTTCTCAAGGCAAAAAACGAAATGAATTTATTTAAACAAAGTAACTAATAATAAGAAAAACAAAATGTCCTTAGCAACTTATTATTATTAGTTTGTTTAAATAAATTCATTTCATTTTTTGCCTTGTCCACATTGGACAAAACACGTCAGCACCTACTACAGTTTTCCCCATTGTCCTTTATATTTATAAATATTGTCTTTTCTACAGGTTAACTCTGAGAAATTTTCATTATATAATATTATAAATTATAATTAAAATTTTAAAAAATGAAAACAATTCTTGTAAAAATTCATTATTCATCAAAAGAATTTTTTTTTTCTTAAGACAATAGTGTCCTTAATAAATCCTATTTATAAAAGAAATTAAAAGCTTCTCTAATTAAATAACATCATAGTTTAATTGCATTTTTTTATTTTACAATTCGGAGCAGATTTTCGGGAAGTGTGCAGTAGTTTGAAAAAAAAAAAAAAATGATTTACTTCCTCCAAGGAGTCCTGCTTTTAAGTAAATAAAAGTAATTTTGAGATTGAAATTTCATGAAATTAAGTGTGTGTGTGTTTGGAGGGGGTAACATATGTAAAATATTTTTTACTAAGATTTTCTAAAGAAAAATTTCAAAAATAATTACATTCATATGTGAGTAAGTGTTTTCACTGGAAAAAAGGTGCTAATTTCAAGGCATTTTTATTTTAATTTTTAAAAAAAAGATTTTTAACCAACATTTTGAATCTGCTAGAAAAGGATTAAAAAAAAAATTAATAAAATTCTTTGCTCTTTTCTCTTAATAATAACAAACAAACTTTGTTTTTCATAAATTTGGGGCATTTTTTCATCATGCAATGCTGTTTTTTCAGCAAGCACGTGGGGGGTACCACCAACGGACAATTAACATATCTTTCTGCAACTAATTTAAATTCATCGATACCAGGTACCTACCATAATAACTTTAAATTTCAATTTAACATTGTACCAATCATTTAAAACTTTAAAATCTTCCAAAAACAATATAACTTTCATATAGAATTCAACAAAAAAATTAGTTTTATATTTAAGTGAATTTTGAAAAAAAAATTACTTTTTATTTAAAATATAGTGAAAATATTTAAAATGTGAGTATATTTTGTTGAATTGGCATATTTTCTTGTTAGAGAGACACATTATTCAAATATGTAGGTTGTATTGAATATTATAGATCGTTTGTTTGAACAGGAGTTAGTAAAGTGGTAATATTGTGCTGTGTGCGATGCGACACGTGGTTCGCCGGAAGGCAAAACGAGACACGTTTTGTCAAGACTGGTGATGCCGTAGAAAACAAAGAGAGTTTGCTTTTGCTTATTACAACGACACACCAAGCGTGCGTTATAAGTGCTTTTGGTTGACAAGGTGGGATAAGAAACCCACAATAATACTCACCTACACTCTCAGATAAGAAGAAACATATTTGTTTACAGCAGGTGGAGCTCGATTCATGATCAAGTGGGTATTATTATTGATCATCCACATGTAATGAAAGCATGTTGAAGTAGGAATAATAATTAAATATAACAAACCCCGATATTACCCACAATTAAAAAATATTCCTAACAAAAAGAAAAGTAACACAAAAAAAAAAAAAACGTGACGGGCAACAGCCGCAACACTTTTTCATTTTAATTTAAAAAATATGTTCAGCTCAAACTCGTTTCAGCTCATCATGACCGAAGCGACTCTTTGTCAAACAAAAATAAATTAAATTATAAAATGTACATTGTTTCTTTTTTTGGTTCAAAACTTGAATCAATAAGTTTTCGAATAAAAGGATGATCTACTTAACTTCTTTCCAAATGTTAAGCCTTTAATTTGTGAGAATATTAACAAGAATAGAGAACCAACTTCTTTATCAAATGAGCCATGACCGTGATTTTTCAGATGACAAAATCACAAAGGATTGTTTTTGAAGCGGAATCTTTTGAAAAGAGAGAAGGACCCGGTTGCGTGCTCAATTTAATCACGCATAAAGTATTTCCTTTTTACTTGCTTCTATTGAGCATTTTTAGAAAGAGATCCAGTAAAGTCCCAGTTGATTTGACACGACAAATATCATTTTTTTACATTAATTTCGTGTTATGACCCTTTAATGCAAAAGCAAAATATACTGAAATAGAGAAAAAATGTTTCATGGTTTACCTGAACTTTATTTTTAAAAAATGTCATGTTCCCAATAAAAATGAACATGCGTCGTGATTAAAGGTTGATATATTTTTTTTATTTAATACTGAATAAATGTTTATGAAATTAATTTTTTTTAGAAGTATACTTTGCAACAGATGTAAAACAACAAATGGAACACTAATTTAATTTTTTTTATTTTATTAATTAGTTATATTTACTGCGTGAGTAAACTTGGATTTTTCACCGGAAATTCTTAATCTTATCTTAAGCCTAAAGGTTATGATTTGTAAATGAAAGAGGGAGTATGCCAGGTTGCATTGGATTTAAAAGAAATCAATTTCCAACAATATTCAGATTACAGACTACACGATTTTTATCTCTTGGATATGAACATAAATATATAGAGCATAGTTTTTTTGTTTAAAATTTTCTCAATTTTGTTTAAATATTTTCTCAACAGACTGATTCATGCTGTATCGAGTCTAAAACCGAAGTAGTAAGGGACTTAACATGAAACGAGAATATATTCTCCTCAATGTTTTATAATAAATCAATTTTGATTTAAATTTAAAACAGAGACAATTGAACTGGATAAAGACAAAGTAACATGGGAAATAATCTTTTTTCTTTCGTTTTCTAAAGTAAAATAAAATAAAAAGCATTCCATGATGATGAGAGAAACCTCATGGCGTCTAAGAAAGCATAAAAAAAAATGAAAGATATGTTGCCATAAAGGCAATAAATGATAAAAATATCTTGTTCGTACGATTGTGTCATACAGATTGTCTTTTTTAGTTACTTTTACTTACCTTTATACTGATTCTTGATTTTCCACTAAACGGCCGAGTAATTGTTTCTAAAGCGACTGTCACCGTAGCAACCTCTCCATAACAACGCTTCTGCTTTCTGAAATATGGTATTTTTTTTAATTAACTAAAAGATATTTAAAAATATATCTATATAACTTCGGTGTGTGTAACTGATAACACGACGAAGCCAAGTTTTAAAATGTATATTTCTTTAAAAGGACAAGATGGGTTTATTTATTTATTTTGTAGGGGCTAGTTCTTGTCACGAATGAATAAAAATTGTTTTGTTTTTTTTATTGCTATGGACGCTTTCGCCGATTCTCATAACTTTCCTCCGATTTCAGAAGAGCGTTAATCACATGCTAGATTATCTCCCTTGATTTACGCCATTCAGTTCTTAAATACCTCGTATCAGTTTAAAAATGTATCAAACACTTGGTTAACAAGTGGTTAATGTTGCTAATTCTTGCAAATCATAAAATCGACCTAGATTTTATATACATTGGAAGGAAAACTAGCACAAAAAAAACTTCTTGTTGGCTTGGCAATGTCTACAGGTGGACAGGGAAAATTACAGCCTATGGGCTGTATGCGGTCAGACGGCCTGCAAGAGGACAACAAACATTATTTTTCTGTTTTTCGTTACACGTTGCGCAAAATAACAATCTATTCCAAAAAGAAAGAGAAAAAAAGAAAAGCATATATAATATTTGTTTCCATTAACAAAATCAAAAAATAGATTTCAGATAAAAGATTTGAAGATGTCTGGAATATATCAACTAGTCAACTGAATCCTGATTACAATAAAATACTTGTAAAAGATTTTTCTCAAATACAAAAATCTCATTAACAGTAATGTATTAAATATTAAACTGATTTCTCATATATTTGTGGATCTGTTCATGAAATGTATCTACTAAGTAACTAAATGTATAAGTAACATTCACATATATGATTTTTATTTATATTGTTGTTTATATTGTTTTTATTGTGGCACTACAATATTGTCACATCTTCTTGACTTGAACTGGTGTTTGGCAAATTAAGTCTTTAGACCAATGCTCCAGAGTCACACTATATTTATCAATGAAAGTCAAAAGCTATCTTTTCACTAGTGAAATGTTTTATAGTATTAATAAATGGCACAATTATTGACCAATCGTATTGACCAATTTTATTGTCTCCAGCAAGGAAATGTTGTTGACTACTTGTCAGTGACAGGTTACAGTGAGTGTGAGAATTTCCTAACCATCATCTGCCCACTTACAAGCCAAAAACCATACTGAAGAATTTTGGAGAAAAGAAAACTTTTTTGTTTTTTAATCAGGAGATCTAATGTTCTTGCTAGTTGCTGATGAGTCAATTCATGAACCAATGGAAAGATCCTACTTCTTTTTTCTTGCAGGACTCATGATCATCAACTAAGGAATGTAGCTTATCAGAACATTTGCCATAAAAATAGCAATAGAGTAGCAAGTGTCTTGCAATGTTTTGTTTGTGAGAAAGGAGTTACAGATTAGAAAATAATTAATCAACCACAAGGCCGCACAATTGCTTTTGGACTCTGTCATGTCTGGACAATGAGGACTGGCAAGCACCAGCCTAGACATGGCTGTAATATTCCATTTTTAGCCTGATCTGACTCTTATAAAGACAATAAAGTTACACAGACATTATCTCTTTGATCTGCTCCATAGCAAGAGAAAAATTATTACAAATGTCCCTGTCTCAGCAGGTTCTAAGCCAAGTGGCAAAACAAGTGAAAACAATCACTAAATTCACTTTTAAAATCATCCATAAGAATGATCAAATGAAATGCACAACAGAATACCAATTTTTCAAACGTTCTTTTGACCAATTAATACCATGCTACTCTTGATGCGCCAGATGCAGAGAGCAAAAATTGGGTAGCTACTGGTGGAAACTGTCCTCACACGTTAAAAAATCAATAAAGCAGAGTTGGTGTCATTTTGTGGGGTTGAATTATAGGTGTTGAAGTGGTGGGTCTATAATGAGTTCCAGATGGTGCTAAGATAACAACTAAGACAGACATTGCTTTTGTGAAGGCAAACAGTTCAAAAAGAGGTGAAGCACTCTCAGTAAGAAGATGACTTTTAGTTATGACAATGCTACATCACATTCAGCATAGAAACTAATAAATAGCTTAATAAAGTTGGTTTAAAGAAGTGACTGGCATGTTCACTGGACCTTAACTTGATTGGAAATTAGTTGAAAATTCTGAAGAGGAACGCATAATTTGTTGAAGGCCAATTATCAGAAAAGGTAAGTTTTGATATGCTATTCTGGATGTTGTGCAGCCTGTTTCATATAAAGAAATATAACAGCTCACAAAATCAATGGATAAACAACTTTATAATACTAGTTTCAGAGCATGGTGTATACATCTCATATTAATGTTTTTATAACTTTATCGTCTGGTGAAAGTTATAAAACTGTTTTCACATCTTAATAGTGGTGTATTGTCTACTCTACAATATACAGATTATGTAAAACAACCAGCACATTAATTGTGAAAATATTTCAGTGAATCCCCATAGATGTACAACTTTTCACAAACCGGACACATAACCGCTTACTGTGTGTCTATTTTTGCTCCTCAAATGGGAAAGGCCTGTTGTATGTTCATAAGGAAACAAAAGGTGGGTATTAATGCCACTGTTAGAAATGAAGACTCGATCCCTGTTTCCAGTATATTTGGTTGCTTTTATGTAAATTCATTTGCATGATCTGAAGGTGGGTAACACTTAGGACAATTTCTGCTACTTCTGCCATGTCAGACTAGTGGATCAGGTTTTTCCTTCAACCAGTGAGAACTCTGAGTCTCTCGTACCACCCTTGCTTATCTCTACATTATGACACACGGCTAGCAATTCTTGATTGACAGCATGCACCTACAACCAGGCAGTCTGGTACTACTCTCAATTCTAACTATGTTTATATTAGCCTGTGACCTGAAATTGCTAATGTCACTTGTTCCCAAATAAAATGGAGATAAGTGGAACACGTAGGAAAAAGAGAAGATAACAGAGTGAGCAAAAGGTTGCTTGATTGCTATCCAAAAAGTAGTAAAAATAGTAGAAAAAGATGAGATATTCATAGATAGAATTTTATTTAGTAGTTAGGGGATGTTACTGTTTATATTACATCTTTCTTTTTTTTGCACCCCAAGCAAGGAAATAATGCCACTAAGATGCAAGGGGCTAATGATAGTAAAAGAGATTGAAAAGACTATAAAAGGGGACCAGAAACCCAATCCTAAACAGTGAAGAAGGGATAAACTTTTACTTTTGTTCAAAAGACTGGGCAGGACTGTGAGCACTATGATAGATACCATTATTTATTGCTTCTATAATTCTGAACTCAAATTAATACACAATAATCACTACAAATGCTAAAATATATATTAATAAAACATGGCAAATGCTCAGATAAGCTACATTCCTTAGTGCCACCAGTTCAGACCATTACAGATTGGACCCACCATGCCACATACACATGGTTGAATCGCCTTCATTCTCTTCATATTCAATTGATAAGAAAGAAGTTCCACTTAGGTTCTTTCAGGGAATTGCTACTTTGTGGAACAGCCTCCCAATAGAATGCTTCACTGATTGCTTTATTCTTAACCTCTTCAAATTTTGGGTGAACCATTATATATCCTCCATATTTCCATAATCTGCACTTATTTCCTTTCTTTATATCCATACAACAACCTCATTCAGTCACTTTCTATCTGTAGTGGCTTTTAGGCTTTGTATTGAGTGAACATTGAGTAAAAAATATATATCTTTGAATCAGATCTGTTCATCCTTTCTCTAATTACATATAAATATCTTTTTAAATTGTGTCTATTTGGGCAGCAATTTTTCATTTGGACAGGTTTCGTTGAAGATTTAACATTCTTTTATTTTGGGACAATCTTTCAGTTTTCCTCTACACTAGCTAGACTATGAATTTAAACAAAATGATAGATTGGCTGTGAGGTTTCATGATATTAAAGTTGAAATGGTTAGATGTAACCTTTAGTTCTATGCTAACAGTTTCTTCTCTTGCACTTCTCGCTTATGGAACTCTCTTCTAGCTTCTTGCTTCCCAGTCAACTTATTCAAAAATTTAAATGCAACATCAATCGTTATCTTTTGTCTTCTTAATTCTGTTCTTTTATTATTCTCTCTCCTTGATAATGTTTTTTCTCATATTCTCTCATACTCAATAACCCCTTGTGTCTTAGTGTCTTTATTGCCTTGCTTGGGATGAAATGCTTAATAATAAATAAAAATATAAAATGATAGTTTGTGTTGCCATTATGTTTGCTTATATATACTTTTTAGTATATTGCAAACATATAAATATTAACATTAAAAATGATAATAATTTTCATGTTTGGGTATAGTGCTTTATCATGAAACCAAATTTTTATTAAGAAACGAATTCACATACACACACATACACATGCATGTGATGTGCACACACACAGATGCTCATGCATCCATACATCTGCATTCACACACACACATATTCACATACACACACATATACACATGTACATAGACACACATTCACCAGAATATGCTTATATGCTTATAAATACACGCCTGCATCTATACATAATCATATACCTACATCAGCAAACACCCATACTTACACACACAGGCTTATACACTTATAAATACATACTCATATGCCTCCACACACACAGATGCACAGATTTATTTGTACATTCACAAACAGAAAATGTCATTTATATATTACATCCCTTATAGCCAGGAATTTTAACAAAATTTTTTTTATATTTTTGTGGAAGAAAAGAAACAATTGCACAGTAAAATATATCTCTGATATTTTACTTTCACTATAACAGGGCCAATGAAGTATAACAATGAATTTATTTGCAGTGTCTGCTCATACTTCCTATGTTATAACCTTGCAAGAACAAAATTGAAATTCATCTTTTTTTTGTTGAAGAAGAATTTATTCTGGCTTTCAAATATGAATTAAAAGTTGCTTCACTCTTTTTTTTATGGAAAAAGAAATCAGGAAAAAATAATAGAAGAAAGGTCATAAGATGCACTTTATTAGGGTACAAAAAATTCTTAGGAAAAATAATTTTTTAAATTTAAAATAGAAAATAGTTTAAATTCCAACCTTGTGTTCTCTTTATTTTCATACTAATGCCCTTGGAAAAGGCATGAATCCATCTCTTCTGCTGCTAACTACAGTTTAAATAGAAGGGTAGACTAGGTTCCATAGACTTGGATGGTAGCCACTCTAGGAAAAGGACTACTCTGAATTTAAAACTGTGGAGAAGTCAACTGGAAAACTTTTGTCTACCTTTCCTCACAAATCATGGAAATTCACAGATAATAAAGCAAAATTATCATGGAGATGATTATGATCGCACCTACATCCTGAAGGCATTAAAAAAATTTCATCAAAAGAGTAATATTTTATTTATTTTAATTAGAGTCATTTAATTTAGTAATGAAATAAGTAATTTTTTAATAAACTAAATTATTAAATATCTAATTACGATAAATAAACTAAGACTGTTATTGTCAACATTTAGTTTATTACTAATTTCATTACAATAAATTAAATATGACTTTTATTTTATTAAAATTTTACTTATTTTATTAAAAATATTACAACCATTAAAATATTACTTATTAAAATATTACAACCATTAAAATATTACTTATTAAAAATGTTACAACCATTAAAATATTACTTATTAAAAATATTACAACCATTTAAATGAAAATTTTACTTATTTTTTGCCTACCCAGAAAGCAAATCATATGTAATGACTTTTCTTCTATATCTCATTTCCATGTGACTTTTTGACTTCATCACTCTAACAAGAAACATTATAAACGATGTCAGAATTCTTTTCTAACATAATTGGCTACTAATCCAAAAAGACCATTGCATGATTGAAATATTTTCCATGCATAATTAAAAAGGAACATTTGTGATTGTTTAAATAAATATAAAATTAAAGGATGACTACATATCAAGTATACAGATGATAGAATTATTTTTTAAATAAACTGTACACTTATAATTGCACTAGTAGTATGACAATATTATTTTAGATGGAACATAACAACATTATATAACAATATTGTCATTTAATAATATCTGACAATAGAATATTGTCATATATGATAATATTAGGTTGGTGCAAAAATAATGACGTAATAATGTCATTTTTTGATGTATTTTTAACATCAAAAACGACATTATTACGTCATTATTTTTGCACCAACCTAATATTATCTTAGATGAAATATAATAATTTTATATGACAATATATTATCATGTAATATTATATGACAATAGACTGATTGGTTGATTTTGTTTAGCAGCATATCAACCTCTATGGGTTATTTAATACCAAAATCTAAATATTTTGTACATAATTCTATGCTTTCAACTACAGATATTTTGCAAATAATTTTATACTTTCAGTGTAAAGGTATGTTTTTTAAATATATATTTTGTAGATCATAAAATGTATTGTTGATAATTTTACTATAAAAATGTATTTTTATTTTTTTTAGTGTTGAATTGTCATTTTGCTATAAAAATGGATTGTTGCTCATTTTATGAAAAATGTGCTGTGGATTTTAGTTTGGGGGTTCATTATTTGCCCATAGCTGGGACACTAACATATGCTATCAGGGTGGACCTGGAAACAACAGCAGTTAAGAAATGGTTCCCCTCTTCTCAAAATCTCCAATCTCCTGATCAGAGGCCTTGCTGCTGGATGTAGTTTATCATCATATTCAAGACCAATGGTAACAGAATAATGTCATGCAATATTATATGACAACAGAATATTGTCATATATAACAATATTATCTTCAGTCAGTCAGTTATGTGCCATCCGTGATACACATGTAGGCGATCATGTATCTTTCAATACATGACTGATGAGGCAGATTTTTTCCCGCAGTAGGTTGTCATTTCTTTCTGCAGTAGACCAGTTGCCATCCAAGGCTATAGAACCCAATCTGTCCTGCTATTTACCCATAGTTGAGGGGAGAAGAAGAGGATTCATACCTTTCCCAAGGGTATTAGCACATAAGTGAATGTAATGGATTTGACTGGAATTCAAACTCGGAGATGGAATATAACAATATTGTCTTAGATGAAACATAGTCAGTTATAAATTTTTATTAGATTTTTTCATTTCATTTTATCATATTCGTGTTGCTTTTTTTTATCAGCATCAAGCAAACACAGAGATTTTAATATCTGAAATCTGAATGTGTACTGGAATAACAAAAGATGCCTTCTGAAATCTAAACAGGAAAATTTCATTAGAAACAAAGAAAATAATACTGAACTGTTACATAATAACAATCAATCTGTATGGCAGTGAATGCTGGACAATTTGATCAGAGAAGAGACTTGAGGCAATAGAGATATTGTTCTACAGAAGGATGCTGAGAATACCATGGATGGAATAAGCAAGCAATAAGGAAGTCTTAAGGAAAGGTGGAAACAAAAAGGAGACTTATACTTAGAATTAGAAAGAGATAGTTGAAATTTCTGGGATACATAATGAAGAAAGAGGGCCTAGAAAATTTGACACTCCCTGGACATAGTGAAGGCAAGAGGGACAGAGTGTGTGTAAATGAATAGCAGAAGAGCTAGTGGGAGGGGTAGTAAGGGGGCAAAGATTGCTTAAAGCTATAAAGGATAAGAAGATGTGATGAGCCCTGATCACTCACCTCCAGAAGGGACATGACACATATTTCAATCTCTTAGATGATATATTGTCAATTATGAAAAGTCTTTCTTAATCCTGTTTCTGTTGCCTTTTTGTCATAATTCTCAGATTTTTTCCATGATTGTTAAGAATCAGTGTGGATCAGGAGGGCAAAAGAAATAAAATAAAAGAAATACTCATCGAAAATTAATAATAAAACTGTATGTGTATTTAAATGTATAGTTTATAATCCTGATCAAAATTCCATCATTAGAGTCAGACAGTGACACATATCTAGTATCAATTGCAGAATCTATCTACCATTTGCCCATGCTTCAAATATTGCTGCCACATATCGTCCAGTGCTCCTGCTATTTATTTACAGATTCTTGATAAAATCCTGAGAAGACTCAGCAATATTATTGGTCCTGGCCTAGCATCTCAGCTTCAGTCACATTCCCACCACCATAAAGTTGCTTCTCTGTGCCATTTCTATAAATACTTTCATGGTAATTGTTCATATGAGCTATTTGCTATGAATTTAAGCACAGTAATAGATTGGCAACAAGGTCTCATTAATTCACAGTTCAATAGGGGCTAGACACAACCATAAACTAACCTATACTAAGAGTTTCTTTTCTTGAACTTCTTATTTGTGGAACTCTCTTCCAGGTCCATACTTTCCAGCCAACTTTGATCTTTAAAAATTTAAATGCAATGTCAATTGCTATCTACTATCCTCCTGATTGCTCCTCTATTGTTCTCTGTCCTTCATAATGTTTTCTGTTTTCTAATTCTTTCACACTCAATAACCTCTTCTGTCTTAATGGCTTTACAGCCTTGCTTGGAGTAAACTCAATAAAAAAAAATTAAGTTAAAAGAAACCTTATGCAAGAGAGAGACAATTTTTTTAAATCTCTCTTCACAGCACATTTTTCAAATATAGAATATGAGCATAACAATGTAACAAATACTACTGTCAAAGAGACAATCTAGTAGGCATCCATTTATCTTGTGAGATAAAGGTAGCACCTTGTCTGGTGAAAATTCAGTCCTTTAGTGGTGAAACTGGAGTGCTCTCACCAATATGCAGGCCTGGGTAATGTTATATAAAGGCTGTGTACTGCAGATTACATGCCCCACCCTTTAGGCTGTACCAACAAGATCCAAAGGAATATAGGCATTACATTTGAAGATGGTTGTAGAAGTCTTTGGAAAATTGTCAGTGTTGACAGCCAACCAACTTCAGGGTTCCACTTTGGCTTTTCAGTCTGGATTTACTTCTATAGCCTTTTCCATGTTTGAATATAACTCCGCAAAGCAGCAGAAGTTATAAAATCAGGGTTTTCATTCCTTTAGATCAGTGGTTCCCAAATGGTATGGCATGCCTCATTGGTGTGGCATGCCTCATTGGTGTGACAGAAGAGAATAGCAGATAAGGTAGAATGATTGAAAGGCAATCAAAGATTTAGAATCAGTTTCAAAAAATTCATATGCCAAAAATAAATATGATTTAAAAATTTTAAATATAGATTAATTGTAATTGTATGCATGGGTCCCAGTATAAATAGTTATAAATAATTATTGACTGATTTTATCATTGTGATAATTTTGCATTATATCAAGAATTAAGAATATAGTAACTAGGGTCTGCAAATTGGAGGAGAGAGTTATCAATGATAATGATCTGACTTCGAATTCATGGTTATTTCTCTTTAACCCTCTCTGATTTTTATTTTTAAATGTATTTTTTATTATATAAAATTTGGTGAGGTGCATGGTGGAATATGGGATTACGGATTGGATTGAGGAATCAAAGATTTAAGATCTTCTCCATCCTCCTTAGCTAAGTGTAAATAGATGGACAGACTGGGTTCTATAGCCTGTTCTATAGGAAAAGGAAAACTCTAAATTCAAGCCAGCCTGGAGCCTCGCTGTTGCACAATATATGGACTTGTATGCAAGTCACTATTGGGGCTAAGTGAGGTTGTCAGTTACTCATACATCAAAATAAATAAATATATATATATATATATATATATATATATATATATATATATATATATATATATGAACATTGAAGTCAACACTCAGAGGCGACAGGCTATTTCATGCTCAACACAATCATCAGACCGCAATGTTCACTTTTATCACTTTATCCCATAAATATAGCACACCTTAAGAGTACATTTCTTCATATATATATATATATATATATATATATGCGATCAGATACTCATACATCAAAATATATATGTATATATTCTTGCATAGATATATACTTCTTCCTTATATGCTTATACCAAATTCTTTATTTTATTTGGTTTTATTAAATGTTTCTCTCTCTCTCTCCCTCTCTCTCTCTCTCTATATATATATATATAGGGTGTGATGGATAAATTATCGTCTAAATTATGCAAAAATAAAAATAGCACTGATATCTCATTTTAACAGATATATTTACTAAAATTATATTAAAGAGTAAATTTATTCAATAAAATTGTCATTGGCTTGAAACATGTCTGCTTGATGACTTCAGAATCTCCTGCAATTCTTCTGGATGGTCTCCTTGTTTAAGTTGGTGGAATACTGCCATAATCTTTGGTATTAAAAGGTGTTTTTTTTGGTCTCTCGATCAATTGCGTCCTACACATAATAATCAAGGGGGTTGCAGTCTGGGGAATAAGGTGGCCAGATGTAAGGGATGTTGTGCTGCAGAAATTATCTGACAGAAATGACTGGTTTCTCCTGTTTGTGTGGCCTTCCAGCAGCCACCCTCTTGACCCAGGGCAGCACTACCTCTTCAGGGCTTTTGATGTAGGCATACATGTTGAATTTGAGACCCTGTGGGAAGATGAATAGAGGCATAACTTCACAATCATTTGCAATCACTCCAAACACCTTCGAAATCACCTTTAGACTCATCTAACTCTTTCTGAATCCTCTGCACTGTCCTTAGATTGACACCCGAACACTCTGAAATGTTTGTAGTGGAGTTTCTGGTGTAAATGGCAAGCAGTACAGCAGTGGAATGAATTGCATCATTTTGCTCTTTTACTCACAGACAGTACCCAACTAACCCTCTTATACTGTGTAGTCAGCAAAATCAAAAGCAAACAACATGCATGCATGAAATTACAAATGTAAAATGGTGACAGTTTACTCATTGCACACTGTGTATATATATATATATATATATATGCATATATATCTATATATATGCATATATATATATATATATATATATATGCATATATATATTGAGAGAGATACATTTGCATGTACATGTATATATGCATGCATATATATATATATATATATATATATATATATATATATGCTCATACTGAATTTTGTATTCTATTCAACTGTTTTTATTATTTTAAATTGATTTTTAATCTTTATTTTCTTTTATTTACTGCATAACATTTTTAAATTTCTATCTTTTCTTTTTTAATTTTTATACTTGCATTAATTTTTATAGATTTATTTGATGAACAAAAGAAAATGCACACAGTTTTTTCTTCTGGTACAAAATAAGTAAATTTTGTAAAACAAAATTTAGAAAAGCTTTAAAAAAACAATTTTGATGTCTTTCTTTTGCTTTTTTAAATTTTCTTTTCTTCTTATACTTTAAAAATTTTGTCATTACTATTTTTTAATTTTTGGCTTAATTCAATTTCTACAATTCTTATTTTTTCCTGTAAAAGAAAAAATAATGATAAAAGGAAAATATCTAGAAATCGTATCAATAAAAATAAGCAAAAAATGAATAAAATTAAACTAAAGAAATAAGAAAATGAGAGAAATAAAGAATTTAAAAAATTAAAAGATTTAAAACTGAAAAGTACTACAATAATTCTTTTTGTATTTTAACATTGATGCATTCTTTTTAATTGCCTTTTGTTTACACACACACACACACACATACATATACACACATACATACATATGCGCATTCATTATTTTTTTATTTTATTTTTTTTTTACATATATCTTCACTTTTGGAAAAGTATAGCTTTTGGAAATCCGTCGGCAGCATATAATGATTGTCTCAAATATCAAAGGAAAATAACGGATGATATTCTAAGCTAGATTAAACCGGATCTTAGAGGGAGAAAAATAAAAAGGGCAGACAACCGGAGAAAAGTCTGTGATCAATATATGAGTCACCATTTGGTTTTCAGTCTTTTATCTCTAAAGTTCATATTTTCTCTTCGATGTGAAATGATGATTCTGTGTGCGTGTGCTTTTGTAGGAGAGAGAGCAAGTAATTTAGCGAAAATTCTTCTCCATTTTTTTAATTTATTTGTTTGTTTTTTTTTAATTATTTTATTTCCTTTTTATTCACTTACTTTTAGTTTTTATTAACACTTTTTTTTTTTTTTATCTTTCTTCTTCATCATACAACTTTCTTTATTAGTCTTCTTTTTCCTTCCCTGATGAGTATTACTAACTTCATATTTTTATTCTTTTTTCTCTTTCAATTTTTATTTATTTTTCCATCTTTCTTTTGTAAATTTTCATTCAAATTTTTTTTTCAGTTTTTTCTTGTTCTCTTTTTACTTTACAAAATACTTTTTCCTTCTTTTTCTCATTCCTTTTGTTCTTTCCTTTCTTTCTTTTTTGTGTTATTTAATAATTTATTTTCATTCATTTTTTTCATTCATTTTTTGTTTTTTTCTTCTTGACTCATTTTATTAATTTTTTTTCTTTTCAATTTTCTTTATACTTTATTCATTCAAATTTTTTTCCAATCTTTGGCTTACAAACATTTATTGCCTCTTTTTCCAGTTCTTATTTTATTTCTTGTCTTTTTTATTTGTTACTTTTTCAATTTTCATTCATTGTTTAGACTTTATTTCTTTTCTGTCTCTGCAGATCTACTCAATTTTATTGACTCTTTAACTTTTTCATTTTTTCGTCATTTGTATTTTTTATTTATATCCATATTTTTCTCCTTGACGTTTCTTCAAAATTTCCTTTTTTTTTCATCTTTTCTTTCCTTTTTGCTTCTGTTTTATTTTTCTTCTTGACTCCTTCAGCCAATCTGGTTCTTTTTCTCTCTTTCGTAAACTTTTCATTTTATTTTACTTTTTCATCCGTTTCTCTTACTTTTTTTTCTTGCCATGCAATTACTCTCTCTCTTCTTTTTATCTTCCTATTTTTTTCTTTTTTACATATCTGTAGACACTTCTATTCTCATATTTAATTAATTCCTCTTTCCATTCTTTGTTTATGAACCATACAAGTTATTATTTAATCATCTTACATATTCTGTCAGTCAGATTTACATTCCCCAAAATTTTTCATTAATTTAAAAAATTGGTTTTTATATTTTCATTATTAATTCATTTATTTTCCTGATTTTTTCCCCTTATTCTCTCTCCTTTTAATCTAGTTTACCATCAGAAAATACACACTGTCCAATAAATTAACACTTCTACTACTGTGGATATACAGCCTTACAAAACTTACATTGTCTGCTATTGATATTTATACAAGATAGCTCAGACTAAGTAAGAAAGGCAACTACTCAACATTCATCTCCAGTCAGTTGTTAACTGGGGGAAGAAATGACTTGTAAATTTTCACACCTACAAATCGAAATTAATAGCTTTAGATCATCATAGAGAACCATTATTGCCTTCCATCAGCATGGCTGATGCTAATCTCTAGGAGAGCAACTCATTGCATCTTCTTGGGCTCACGTTTTCCATTGACATGAAGTGAAATGATTATATTTTGGTTCATTGTACCATGACAATTTTTAGCAACAGAATACATCTTGCACATTTATAAATCTACCATTCATCTGTGCAACCAATATTGCTGACATATCTTGTCTGGTGCTTCTGTTATATGCATCAAGATGCTTGACAAAATGCAAAGAAGGGTCAGTAATGTTATTGGTCTTGACCTCTGATTTTCTACTTCAATCATTTTCTCACCACTCTGACATGTCTTCCCACTGTCTTTTCTAGAGATATTTTCATAGAAGTTGTTCTCCTTGGTAACTCAGCTGCACTAATTTATTAAATTATAGATATGAACTACTAGATTAGCAACTTGATCTCATTGTTTTGTTGTTGAAATAGCTAAATGTGACTGCAAGTTCTATTCTAATCATTTCTTTTTTCATACTTCTCACCAGTGGAAATCTCTTCCAGTTTCTAGTTTCCCTGCTACCTACAATCATCAACAATTTAAATGCAATGTCCATTGCTATCTTTTGTCTTCCTAAATCCTGTTCTTTTATTGCTCTTTCTCCTGACTAAAGTTTTCTCATTCTCTTTCACTCCCAGTAGCCCCTTGCATCTTAGTGGCATTATCACCTTGCTTGAGATGATATGATTAAAAAAATTATATATATATATATATATATATATATATATATATATATATATATGAATATAGTGCAAGTTTTTATGATCAGTTTTTACATAAAAAATAGGGGTTCACACTATATACTAGTAATTTTTTTGAAGAGGTTAAAACTCATGTATTTTTTGTGACCAGTTGGACTATATACAGGTAAAGTTTTTCTGAGGGGTTAAAATTCATTAAAAAAATTCAGAGGTCACATTATATATCAAGTTGGCTTATACATAAGTATATATATATATATATATATATATATATATATATATATATATATATATAATATATATAAAGAAATATAATTTTAAGGTGTGCTATATTTATGCGATAAAGTGCTCACTATCAGAGATAGAGGGTATATAAATGTAAAAGTGAACATTGAAGTCAACACTCAGAGGTAACAGGTTGTTTCATGTGAGACACAATCGTCAGGTCACAATCGTCGGTGCCCTGATGATTTTGTCTAGCATGAGACATCCTGTTGCCTCTGAGTGTTGACTTCAATGTTCATATTTGCATTTACATTTATATATATATATATATATATATATATATATATATATATATATATATATATAAATGTCAAAGATGCTGTGAAGCTAAAAATACTGGCAATCAATGGGATACTGAGAGAAAAGGTATTTAAGGCAAGCAGTCTTTGCAATAAAGTGTTTGATATCAAAGATAGATATATGTAGCAGGTCAGTTGGAAGGCCACTCTTTCATTACAAAGATAGACTCAATGACAATCTGAAGCAATGCAGCATCTGCTTTTCTTCCTGGGAAAAAATAGTGGAAGAGCAAAGGAGCTGGGCACTTATCCTGCTTCTCATCTATTCAAAGGTATGCAAATATTAAAGAAAGTTTGGAGCCTGCTGCTCTTTTCAATGATAGCCTTCCCTACCATTGTGGCTTTGTTGCATGCAGTAAAGCAGGCCACTCACAGAAACATGTGGTAATTGATCCTCAACCATTCACACAAAATGGCTCAGCCACATGTTCGATCTGTCTAAACCTTTCTAAAACACCTGAAAACCTTGGGAGACATGTGTGTCCATGAGCGCATCTTTATTTTACTGAGCTCCCATTTGTCATTCCCGATGAGAGAGTCCACCATATATGCGTGTGTGTTCACTCAACACCACAAATTGCTACCAAACCTAAAACATTAACCTAAAATTTTGAGTCTTGTTCTTAAATAGCCTTGTCAGGTTGAAACTTTTTTGAAGATATTAGTGAGATGTGAATAAAACTCAGTTGAAACTCAAACTTTGTCAATTCTATTTCCAATGTTGATAACTATTATGACACTTCATTTCTCATTTAAATATAATCATAAAATTATTCCTCATACTTTTCTATCCATTACAGCTTTGTGCATTTCAAACTCATGTGACTTAGACTAAATTCTCTCTCTCTCTGTCTCTCACACACACACACACATATATATATGGAAGTAAATCAATAAATTGCATTTATTAGCTTAATTCTGATCTGAAAGTTACAGTGGAAATTCTTTAATCTGTGTGATTAATATTCAAAACTGAACTTTACAAATTTCTTAATCCTTTTCTTTCATACTCTTTCTTTCTTTTTTCCTTTCTCATCTGAAAAGGTCTGATATTTTACTGATTGTAGCCCTTACCAATTCTAAGAAGACAGAATGTATGGTTGTAAATGGCACAAAATGAAAGCTATGAATTAATGATTTCAAAATCAAACAATTAAAGAAGTTTAAATATCTGGAAAGTGTTTTAACAGAAGACAGATAATGTGATACTGAAATACAAAGGCATTTTGGAATAGCAAATAATGCCTTCTAAAGGCTAAGCAAAGTATTAAGAAAGGAAAATTTCATTATAAACAAAGAAAAGAGTGCTGAACTGCGATGTAGTGAATGCTAGACAATCTACTAACAGATAAAGAGGAGAGATGAAGCAACAGAGATGTGGTTCTACAGAAGGATCCTGAGGATACCTTGTAAGCAACATAGAAGCTTTTAGGAAAATAGAAACAAAAAGGATAATTCGAACCAGGAGAAAGTTTAAAGAAAGAAAAAGAGAGAAAAATCAAGTAACTTACATAATGAAATTGTGTAAATGGATAGAAGAGCAGGGAGTGTGAAGGACAGTAAAAAGACAAACATTGCTAAGAGTTACAAAGGATAGGAAGTTGAGGAGAGTCATGATTGCCCACATCCTGAAGGGAGATGGCATATAGAAGAAGAAACAAAAGCCAGTATTATCAAATAAAACTTCTATCCTTCAATATGTTATATGCAGAAGCAGCCTAGGGTCTTTCAAGCTTTTATAAAGCAGTTTTTAATTTTCTAGATGTTATAACTTCTAAATAGTTTTGTAATCAATATGACAAACTCATATTTATTTTGATTCCTTTATTGTTGTAATGATGGTTATAAAAGTCTGTTTTTTATTCCAGTTGTGTTGAAATCTGTGTTATTTTGGTCTGCAATAAATAGTAAAATAAAGGTATTTCTTATAGAATATTTCTATTGACAAATAAAAGATAGCTATTCTAGTTTATTTAAAGAATTTGCAATAAGTTTATTTCAAGCTATGTAAATGTTGCTAAAATATATTTACACAATTTCATGATATGTCAATATATCACAAGTAAAAAATTATTCAAGACATGTGCCAGCAAGTTAGAGGGTGGCTCTGTTTGAGAAGTAGGGCTCATAATTTCATTAGCTTAGGGGCTACAAAGGTCATGATCTGGCCCTGGTTATATGTAGACATCAGAACAGTTGCCATGAATATATTTGTAGAAAATTGGAGTGAAGCCAGGTCATGTCAATGAGAAAGTGACTGAAGTCTAGATGCAGAGGTCAGGATTGATTACAGACCCTTGTTTGAATTTTGTCAAGGATCTCAAGATAGCCTATGAACTTTTCAGCCCACCCTCATATATGACAATGAAGGAGTGTTGCTTGATCTGTGAAAACTTACATGCATTCTTATTAATAACTGCATTGTTTCTTTCCAGGTAAACTGACACCTGACTGTTCAAAGAAGACTGTTCATCCTGTTGGTCAAAAAAGTCATCAACAGCGGATATGACATCATCATCACTGCAATATTGGTTCTCAGGCAAATGTTTTTTTCATTTTGGGGAACAGCTGATAGTCAAATTAGAAGAATAGGGAAGGTGATCAACCAGTTTAAAGCCACAATCATGCCATTAAAGCCAAGAACTTATATGCTGGTACATTGTCTTGATGAAACAACACCTGTTTCATCAGTTTTCCTGGGTGTTTCGTCTTGATAGCCTTTCATAACTGTCTCAGCAAGTTGGCATAGTACTCACCATTGAGAGTGTGGCTCTTTTGAAGATAGTCAATCGACACAATGGCTTTTGCATCCCAAAAAACTGAGGCCATCACCTTCCCTGCAGATGAAACAAACTTGGTTAGTAAGGAGGTGTGTTTCCACTGCATGGATTGTCTCATCTTGGATTATGAAATGTTCAAAGAAACCAGCCTCAAACAGCATCAGGTTTTCCTGTGATGTGATCAGCCTGTGTGCTCTTGATTAGGTGTTAGAAGATGAATCCAATGAGCAGAAATCTTTGTTATGCCAAGTTCACTGTGCAGAATATTCTCAACTCTTTCATGGAATATGCCAACAGCATTGGCCATTTTATTTATAGTCAATCAGCTGTTATCCATGTTTGCCTTGGTCATAGCAGTTGCATTATATCCCTTGAGTTTGTAGAAAAGGCCAGTATGTCAAACACTTTTGAGATATCGAGAGCCACAGCCCAAGTTTTGCTGTTCTTATATGAAGCATGATAGACAAATTCAGTGAACACATTGATGGTAGACCTGATGAAATGAATGCCGTATTATTCATCTCAAAGTGGTGATGTGAAGTAAGATGCTTAACCAATTTGCCTTTGATCAGAGCAATGAGTACTCTGCCAAAAAACGTTAAGAGACTAATAGGGCAATAAATTTGTGGGGTCATAGTGTTCCCCAGACAGTAACTACAGAGGAGGACTTTCAACGTGCTGAAAAGCAAGAAGCAGCAAAGCATTTATTATAAAGTTTGTAGAGAAGAGGGGTCAATTCAGGAGCCCATTTCTTTAAGACAATTGCAGGGATACCATTGACTCTGCAAGCTTTGTGTGAATCTAGCTTAAAAATGATAGCAGAAACCATGGACAGAGTTATGTGCATATCACTCAGTAGAGACTGTTCTAGGGCAAAAATCAGACAAGATATACTCCAGATGAGCCGAGAGTGAAGTTGGAAGAGAATTTCTGAGCATAGCACTCTGCTCTATCTGCAGTTGATGTCAACACTTCAAATTCATTAAAAAGGCTGAGGATTTGATTTTGTTGAGCACTCTTACATTGCCGCCAGTAATCACTAGAACAAAACTTGTAAGAGGTTTTATATGGTGTCATATTCTATCAGTGAATATTGACTTTACCTCTTTGAGGTCATGCTTATATTCACTATTAGCAGTGATAAAGTGACATCTGTTAGAATTGAACCTGTCACTATGGTATAGCTGCAAGATGTGGTTCCTGTGGGCTATAACAGCTGAACAGGCAGGAAAGAAACAAGATTGTGGCTTCACTTGATATTTCAATGCTGACTTTCTCCCAGTAGCACATTTCTCAACAGAATGATTAAAAATATAATTCTAAGGGGCACATCATAAAGAAAATGATGAAATGAGTCCCAATCAATGCATTGATAACAGAAAGATGTTCTGTTAATAGGAGGTTCTTGCCTGATGGCAGAGCAGAAAGAGATCTGTAGACTGCATGGTCAGAGGTGCCAAGAAGTCTAAGGAGGAGGTAAGGAAAAGATCAACTAGAGATACATGGGGAAGTCTACTATTTCTCCCTATACATGATTTTATCAACATTGACAAAATATCTTGTTACTGATATGCCACAATAATTGATAGAGAAGAAAGTGAGTTATTGAGCATATGAGCAAACTTTTTCCATTAAATGTTACCTGTCTAGACAGTAGTAGTAAAAAGTTATTACCCCTATAGTCATCCCATAATATTTAAAACAAGTTAATTTTCAAACATTTTATTTATTTTTCAGAAGAAAATATTACTTCTTGAATTATACAAAAGAAAAGCTTCAGTATGTCTTCTTTTATAAAGAATTTTATTTTGATAAAAAATAAGGAAATGATTTTAGGACTTGAATGTAATATGCTTTGAATTCTTTTTCATTTTTTTTCCAAGCAAAAAATAAGCACATTTCATAAGCAAAAAATATAAATTAAAAAATTATTTAAGAAAAAAAGAAAAAGCTAAAAGATGAAATAAAACAAACCTTTTTTTTATCCAATTCCTATAAAAAGCATCGACTTGCCAAAGGTCAAATTATATTATCTTCAGTGCGAAGAGTCTTCAGAGTGAGTTCAGAATCACACTTCAAACAGAAAAGTATTTATGCTGTCAGTGGATTCCAGCCTGAAAACCATATTCAATTTGTCGCATTGAAATTCGATCAAAACGTTTTTCTTTCAAGTCTTCATTATTTTTATCGTTTTGTTTGTGTTTTCATTCCATAGAATAACAGTAAAAACAATGCGATTACACTTTGAAGACCTTTTGAAATAAATAATTTAGAAAAGGGAAAAGAAAACAAAACACAATAGTTTTATTTTAACTTGTCAATTTTGGCAAAAGGAAAAAATGGAAAAGAATCAATGTGCTTGCATTTAGTATAGGAGAGAAAGAATTGCAGGCAAATTTGTGTTTGTGTGTATATATGCACACTTGAAAATAGAATATTGAATATGTGTATTTATTATAAACTTGTATGTGTGTGAGTATCTGTCTTAAAATAAATGTTTACATAAACACACACACACACACACTCACATACATATATATATATATATGAGGCTAACTATAGCAACCTTTTCTCACTAGATCAGTTATGACTGAGTAATGAGTTCAATCCTCACTAGGTGCTCCATACTTTCGAACTTGTGCCACATCTAATTTATGCTTAGTAAATTGCTATATATAATACGTGTGTATGTATGTAAGTCCTGTATATGGGTGCATGGTCCGAGTGGTTAGAATGTTTACTTTCCGACCATGAGGCAAGTGTTTGAATCTCACCATGGTCTAATTGCCAGGAAAGTGTCTTCTTAATGTTACCAGTGTGGGGAACTTTAGAAATTTCCTGAAAACCATACCAGAAGTTGACCCAAGAATTGTGAGTGAAATTTGGTAGATGGATCTGTTCAAAAGCTGTCAATGGTTTTACTAGAACAAAGTCACAAATCATGACCAATATTTTGAGCATACTGGTGTTGTTCAAACTGCTGATCATGACAGACTATACACTGTCTCTGAGAAACTGGAACTACATAGTTGCAGTATAAACCACAGCTCCTTGAGTGTTGAAAAAACACAAATGTGCCTGAGAAGGTGTCTGCAAAAGGGATTGGTTGGTCATCCTAGCAGACAGGTGTGCTTGGACAATGAGAATAACTGATCATGTAAGTATCCTCACCATGATAGACATTCTTACTGTAGTTCATGTATGAAATGGATGTTTTATGAGTTGCTAGTCTCATGGCTAACTAGTTTTGTATTCAGTGTCGTCCTTCTCCTAGACTGGTTGCCAAACAAAGACATAGAGCCCTCTCTGCCCTGCTGATTAATCCATAGTGGAGGGAAGAAGTGAATAATTCATATCTTTTCAAGGGTATTTATATCAAAAGTGACTGCAACAGCTTTGGCTGACATTTGAATTCAATGCACAAATCATACTCTCTTCACCAAAAACTGTTACACTTTGCACATCCCATTTATAATATGTGACTGTTAGAAAAATTAATGACAAAGTGGTAAAACTTTCTCATGTGACATGTTTTGTTCTTTAGAACTTCATTGGACCAAAGCAATGTTTACTCTGACGTAACTACACGTGCACAAGCAAGAGCTGATGCAGAAATTTTTTCTTCATGTGTCTGTGTAGTTATATCAGCATAAGCATTACTTTGGTCTGACAAAGTCAAGGAACTACCTCTTATCGGCTGTTATTCCTAGGTCTGTCACGACCTGGGGCGGTAGCACCTGTGAGGGACCCAGCTATGGGCAAATAATGAATTCCCAAATAAAAACCAAACCCTGTGAAATTATAAAAATACATTTTTATACTAAAGATACTAGCAATATACTTTTATATAAAAAAATTACCAACAATACCTATTTATAGCAAAATGGCCAACAATTTATCATAGAATTACCAACAATACCTATTAATCTGTAGTTGAAGGCATGCAATTGCATTCAAAATATTTAGATTTTGGCATTAAATAACCCATAGAGTTTGATAAGCTTTCTAAAAAAAATCAACCAACATGAAAGAACTTTTCATAATATTAAGCCATATAATATCCTACAATTTCTTAAATTACACTGTTTTCCAAAATATAACTTCAACAAAACAAACCTATCATTGTCTCTAGAAATTATGCCCAAACAAGCATATATATTCACAAAAGCTGAGTATCATCTACCATGGGTTCAATTGAGAAAGCAGAATTTTATTTTATTACTTCAAAGCTCTGAAGAAAATTAAATTTTGGCATTAAATGACCCATAAGGAGTTGATATGCCATTAAACAAACAAATCAATCAAAACTTATTACTTCAAACATTATTTTCAGTGAATACTTGTATTTGAGTAGATGTGCCTTTTTATTCTAAGCAGTATTTATTTTGTCTATGGTCCTGCACACTTGAGGAAACTTATTAAATAAAATCTGAGCACACTTTCTTTAATAAGTTTTCTCAAGTCTGCAGGTCAGTAGATGAAATAAATAGTGCTTCAAATAAAAATGCAGTATCTACTCAAATACAAGTATCCACTAAAAATAACATTTGAATTAATAAAAATATGTCAGATTAAAATAATGAAATCTATTAATTTATATATATATATATATATATATATATATATATATATATATATTGTCAGCCACAGACAGACGGTTTCACTGTATCAGAGCTCTTCAGTGTGGCTAGACATCCAATTGCTTCAAGCCGGGATTGAAACCCAACCAATTTAACATCAGTCAGAGATCCTGCTCCTAGACTATCATTGCACGACAGAGAAAAAGGGAAATTTTAACATTTTCTATAAGAAATATGCCAGTGGCCCAGAGAATTCAATTTGTTCTTGAAGAGTAATATGTAAATTTTTGTTCAGATTCTTACAATATTTCACTTTCCTTGGTAGATCGTTTTCTATTATCCCAATGTGGGAGAAGAATGTCTAATAATAACAAAAGTGATAGAAACAGAAAGGAAAAGAATCTAAATCAACAAGACTTTTATACGGAAAATATATACTTAAAAAAAAAAAAAAAAAAACAATCTTAAATTAAAATTATCAGCATCTTCTTTTCTTTGGGTACATGTATATTTGCATCAACATAAACATCATTTGATGTCCTGAAAGATAGCACATGTCACACAAAACCTTTTTCTACTTTGTTATAGTTTTTATTCCCTAAAACTGTTTTTGATTTATAAAAATTTTATGTATCATTTTCCCATGAACCATTATCAAAGTATTTATTGTGGATTGAAAATGTGTATGTGTGATGTTTATATTTCATTGTGTGTGTGTGTGTCTGTGTGTGTTAAAGCATATATTAAATATATGTATGTTTGCATATTTTATTAAGAATATATTGGTTTGTACTACTTGGTTCTTTCCTGATATTAGTAAAAACAAAATATATGAAATAAAGATAAAAATTTGTCTCTGAACTCTGGACAATGCAGCAAGGCTAAAAATGTCTTGTTTGAAACATGTTAAAAGCTGTGGAAATGAAGATAATTGTCAAAAAATCTCCATGGAATAATAAAAAAAACTTGAACTGAGAAGATCAGCAAATACAAGAGAACCAAAGAATGTATTGGTTAAAAAAACAACAAAATGGAAATTATATTTTCCAAAAAAGTCCATGGAATACAGGGTGCGATGGATAAATTGTCATCTAAATGACACAAAAATGAAAATAACATTGATATCTCATTTTAACAGAGATATTTATTGACTCCAGATGACTTCAGAATCTTCTGCAACTCATCTCAGCAGTCTCTGTTTTATATGGTGAATGCTGTCATAATCCTTGCCTTTTTGTTAGTCTCTCACTAAACTGTGTCCTACACATAATAATCAAGGGAGTTGCAGTCTGGGGAGATAGGTGGCCAGATGTAAGGGGTGATGTGGTCACAGAAATTGTCTGACAGCCATGACAGGGTTCTCCTACTAGTGTGGGATGATGAAGAGTCCTGTTGCCAGACGTAGTGACTTCCAACAACCACCCTCATGACCTAGAGCAGTACTACCTCTTGAGGTACTTGATGTAGACCTTTGTCTTGAGTTTGAGGCCCTATAGGAAGATGAATAGAGGCATAAAATTGCCATAACTCGTGATCACTCCAAACACCTTTGCATCACCATTAGACACATCTGACTCTTTCTGAATTCTTTCACTGTCCTCAGATTGACACCCAAACAATCTAAAATGTCCGTATTGGAGCTTCCAGCACAAATGCTAAGCAGTACAGTATGTGGCCTCCAAATTTATGGCAGAGTGAATTGCATCATGGTGGGGTTTTTTTCTCATAGACAGTGCCCAAATGACCCTACTGTACTGTACAGTTGACAAAATCAAAAACCAACAATGTGCATGTGCAAAATTAAAAATATAAATTGGCGACAATTTATCTATCGCACCCTGTAACTAAAATAATTCATCTTTCCATGCCAAGTGTTCTGACGAGCTTCCCTATTTGATACCGCAACTTCTCAAATTTAACTGCAGTACTAGATTGGCATGATTATTTTATTGTTGAAATTGTTCAATATAACTGTAGTTCTATGCAAATAGATTCTTTTTGCACTTCTTGGTTGTAAAACTTTCTTCTGGCTTCAAAGATTTAACATCAATCATCATTATCTGTCTCCCTGAATCCTGTTCTTTTATTGTCCTTTCTCCTTAATATCATTTTCTCTCTTTCTTTTTCTCTTCCTAATTTCCAGTGTCTTAGTGGCTTTATCACCTTGTTTGGAGTGAAATGATTAAGAAAATCTCAGCTTCACTGAGTAGATGTTTTCTTTCTCTCTTCATTTGATTCTACTTATCTTTTACCCAATATTCTGTCTATACTTTGTCATTATATATGCTAATTTTCTATAATCTTTGTTCTGTTTGATTCTATTTACTGTCATATTTTGCATGCATGTACTTTTCTACAAATAAATAAAATTCACTGTCATTGATACTATTCTGAAGGTGGTGCAAATAGACAACAAAATATTATCAAACCAAACATTACCTCTTATTTTTTAATCAAATATTTATGATCTACAAGTACATTTTTCAGGATTATCTTCATCTTTTGCACCTCAAATTGTCTAATGGACAAAGTCTATTATCAAGAAGATATTGGTTCAATCATGTGCTCTCCTCCTTCCCCCATAGCCAACCATATATGTTAGCCTATGGGTGTGCATATATGCATATGTTCTGAGCAGATGCAGGGTGTGTGTTTGTATATATCTTTTTATGGGAAGGAAATAAACCTGGTTGCTTGAAAGTTTACGTAATTCTTAGAAAAATGCAATAACTCTTTGAAATAACATGAAAAAATCCTGCTTCTAAAACAAGTATGTTCCAAATATGGAAATGATTACTGATTTTTCACTGATTGATGTTGAGGAGATTATTTTCTTTCTTTCTTATCATTTTTTTCTTTCACCAACAAATTCTCACTTTATCCTTTTCTTTAATTTAATCCATCTTTCAATTTTCTCTTTCATTTGCTTCTTCCTTTCTTTCTAATTCAGTTTTCTGTCTTTTTTACTCTCTTTCTTTTTTCCTTCTTTCTTTTTTCCTTCTTTCTTTTTTCCTTCTTTCTTTTTCTATTATTTTTTCACCTAATCTTTGTTTTCTTTTCTTTTTTTGTGTCTTTTATGTAACCTTTCAGTTCATCATATCTTTGCTTTGATTCTTTCATTTTTTTCTTTTCTTCTTTTTGCACTCTTTCATGTCATTTTATTTTTAATTATTACTTTACTCTATTCTTTAATTTAATCTCTTTCAGTTTTCTCTTAGTTTTTCTTCCTTTTTTTTATTCTTTCTTTTTTCTTTTTTGATATTTTTATTTTTTTAGCTAATCTTCCATTTTTTTGTTTTCCTTTCGTCTTTCCTTACTTCTCTTTTATGTAATCTTTTTTTCTTTCTTTCTATCTATCTTTTATTTCCTCTAATATTTGCTTTATTGTTGATTTTTTCTTTCTGTTCATTTAATCTTGCCTTATTTCTGCCTCTTTTTCTTTCTTTCTTTCTGTTCATCCAATATTTGCCTTATCTTTGAGTCTTTCTTTTAGTTCATCTCTTTGTAGTCAACAATTTGCCTTTGTTTGATTCTTCTTCTTTTTGTCTTAAAAAACTTCAATAAATTGAAACAAATACAAGGAATTAATCTACTTTGATGTGAAAGTTACAAAATACAAGAATAGAAAACTTACATGTCTGAAGATATAAAGTGTCCAAGTTTGATTCTTTTTGATGCAAGATTTTTAAGAAGACCATTTTCTTTTCTATAACCTTTTCTCTCTCAGAATTAATCAACTTTGAATAATTTCTATAACCATCTTCTGATTTATCAATATTTACTAAGCATAGATTAATTTGGTACAAAGCCAAAATGGAGAAGATATGTATACGAAAATTGTTTCAACAAATTTCCAAGAAAGTAAAGTCTGTATTTTTCAATACTAGGCATCTCATGATAACAAGTTAACATGATGATATCATCTTCTTCTTCGTACTGTGTCCCTTCAGAACATTGGTGATCATATCTCTCCACAACTTCCTATTATTTGCAGTAGTTAATAAAGTTTATTTTCTCACCATCCTTCCCAATTCTTTTTCTGCCATTTCATTTGCACAAGCGCATCAGCTAAGTTACTTGCTGTCTCCCTCAGCCCCTTCTTTCCTTCAATATGTCCTGCAAGTGTTAAATTCTCCAAGCCCACCTTCCTCATTATGTATCCTATAAATTTCTACTATCTTTTTATGATTCTAAGTGTAAGTGTCCTTTTTGTTTCCATTTTCCCTAAAGTTTCCTTATTACTCACATGTTAATATTCTTGACTTCCTTCTGTAGAACCATGTCTCTGTTCTTTTCAAGTGTCTTCTTCATCTGTGAGCAGATTGTCCAACATTCACTATCCTTTAGAAAGACTGAAATTAAATAGCAGTTCAGTACTCTTTTCTTTGTTTCTTATGAAATTTTCATGATTTTTTTAATATTTGCTTAGTTTTTGGAAAGCATCACAAAATTGGTATCAGAAAATATTAACACTGAGTGCTTATTGATTGTAACTTTGTGTTAGATTTGTGTTGAAGCGAAGATGAAATAAACATCATGACAGTCAATCATCAAATGACAAAAAATGGTTTCTGTGTCAGAGGATCCACGCATCCTTCCAGTTAATAAATCAATCCTTTAAAAATATATATTTAACATTTCCAAACCAATGAGTCACATTCCCACCGACAATAAAAACCCTGCTTTGTGATCCCTTTGAAGAATATTTAAGTAAAGTCTCTAGACAAACAAAACCAGTAAGGAGATAGAGATGAATACTGATGGCAGCATGGCTTCAAACAGATTCCCTTACTCATTCACCGGTCTTCCTCACCAAACTATGTGACACTTACACTTTTCTTCACCAAGCTATGTGACACTCACATTCCTCATCACCAAGCTATGTGACACTCACATCCTTCTTTACCAATTTATGTGATACTCGCACTCTTCTTCATCAAGCTATGTGACACTTAGACTGCCCTCCTCATTTTCGCCTTTGCCTCATTTTTGCCACACATAGATATGAAGAAATCACATTTTTTTCATTTTAACAAACAAGGAACTTTAACACCTATACATACTGAGAAAAATTTAGCTGTAAAAATCAGGAAAATAAAAATATTTTATATTTAAAAACCTTTTCTGCATTTCCTTTGTGGGTTGATTCAAATCCAAAACAGATTAAACTAAACTTTCTAAATATAAATGATACAAACTGTAGTATTTAATTCATGCAAGAAAATACCAAATTTCTGAACTGAATTTAATGTCTACCAGGAACCTTAATCTAAGAAGAGATGATATGTGGTGACCCCAACATATATTGAGTTCACATTAAGAGATAGTGAAGTAAGTTTTGTTACTCGGTGTTACCACAGAATGGCAAAAGAACTAGGAGCCCAGAGGTTGCCCAAGAAGATGATTGAAAAAAATTCCAAGTACAGAATTGGGTCTAAAATGGTGTTGGTGAGTGCACCAATATAAACAAGGAATTAAACCGAGTTGATATATACACACATAAGACATGAACAAAAGGAGGTTATATAAATGCACAACAGATGTGGGGAGAAAGGGAGAATCCCTCATATCCTTGCAAGAAAATTGAATGTTCAATGAATGACCTGAAATCACAATCACTTGATTTGGTTGACATTAATTTGATAGAATCCAGAAATGAATAAACAACTATTTTATATATGAAAAATTTAGTCTTGTATTCTTATAAGAGATTACTAATATAATATTATACTACCATTGTACATTTGTCAGCAATTCATCCTAGTGACCAACAGCAAGAGTAGTGAGTTTGATCCTCACTGGATGCTTAACTATTGAAACCTTGTCCAAGTTATGTGCCTCTCTGATCAAGGGATTTGCAATCCTGCATAATCCAGTCCATTTTGAATCTTCTGCCATTAGTTTTCAGATCTGTAACTAAAGTCATTCAATTCAATTTCAGACTCAGGTTTAAAATATAATTTCTTTTTCACACTACATCCTTTCAGGACATGGGTGATAATGGTTCTCCACAACCTCCTAGTTTTGTAATTCTAAATAATGTTTCTCCTCTTACTATTCCTTCATTGAGACAGGAGTAGTTTTTGGTTCTTCCAGGGGTGTCTGAGCAATCCTTTTAAGAAGAGCACTGCTCACCAGAAGATTGCTGGAAGGGTCTAGAAAAGGTGATCCAAAAATTGCCTGTTTCATTCATCTGGCCAGTATAGCACAGCTGGCAGATGTCTATTTGGTGCTTTACAAAAGTTAAAAGACTAATGATGAAACTGAAACTAGCTTGTTGGAACATACAGACTCATGTATTAGGTTGGTGCAAAAAATAATGACGTAATAATGTCGTTTTTTGATGTTAAAAAATACGTCAAAAAACGACATTATTTCGTCATTATTTTTGCACCAACCTAATAGTTAATCCTGTGGGATCTGATCCTAAATGCAGAACAGCTCAGTAGGGTTAGGGTTAAACCCTAACCCTGCTATGGTGTCTAGGGAGCTAGAGAAATATTCTATAGATGTAGTTGCTCTCTCAGAAACTCATTTAGCTGCTGGTGGTCAACTTCAAGAAGTTGGAGGTAGCTACACTTTCTTCTGGAAGGGAAAGTGTGCTGAGGAGGATAGAGTAACTGGTATGGGTTTTGCTGGATGTAGCACACTTGTACCAAAACTTGCTGAATTCCCTAAAGGAGTCAGTGAGCGTTTAATGACCCTTCGCCTACATCTGAATGGATCATGATACACTACAATCATTAGGACTTATGCTCCAACAATGGACAGTACCGATATTTTAAAGACTCAATTGTATGAATTATTGAGAAGAATACTCAACATGATTCCAAAAGACGATGTAATTGTCCTCCTTGATGACTTCAACACCCAAGTTGGTGCAGATTGGGAGACCTGGAGTAGTCTGGAGAAATATGGCATTGGGAAAATCAACACCAATGGTTTAATGCTTTTTGAACTTTGCACTGAGTTTAATCTTTTTATCTCCAGCACTCAATTCAAGCACATGGGTGATCATGTTACCAGGTGAATGCATCTCCAGTCACACCATGGACATCTCATTGATTATGTCATCATCCACAAGAGAGATATGCGTGATGTCCATATTGTTAGATCTATACGTGGTGCAGACTGATCAAGCCCTAGTGAGGGCCAAAATGAATTTTGTTCTTAAACCAACAACTAGACAAAACAAAGGAAAGCCTCTTGCACATCTGAAAGTCGCAAAACTACATTCTCTGGAAACACAGGAATCACTAAAATAACGACTAACTGAAATCAATGATACATCTTCATAGGACTCTGAAAAAGAATATATATGAAACAGCTGAGGAAGTTCTGGATAAAATGCCAGCAGAACATCGAGACTGGTTTGATGAAAATGATGATGCTATCAAGATCATTGCAAGAAAGAGTCAGATACGAAATTCAATGTTGCAAAAAAAGCTGTCCAAAGAACAACACAGTAAATTGTGCAAGGAGTTTAAAGCTGCAAAAGCAGAAGCTCAACATGCTCTTTGAACTATGCAGGAAAAATGTTGGTCAGAGATAGCAGATTAAATACAGAATGTAGAGAATTCAAATAATACCAAGCAGATGTACTACTTGATGAACTTGGCCCCAGATCCACCAAGATTGCTCCTCTCAGGACAGAGGGCAGCAATAATCTCCTCACAGATATGGATGGCATGGCCAAGAGATGAAAGAAACATTTTCATGGGCTGCTGAATAGACCTTCAAATGTGGACCCTGAGGTTCCCGAGAAAATACCCCAAAGACCTATAGTGGTAGAACTTGACAGCCAATCATTGCTGGGCGAGGTTCTGCATGGCATGGAGGAACTCAATATGAGCAGAGCTGTTGGGGTTGATGACGATCATGCTGAAATATTCTGTTACGGTGGAACACATTTAAGTCAACTTATGCATGATCTTATAGTAAAGATTTGGATAGATGGAAAAGTGCCAAAAGATTAGAGGGATGCAACAATGATACCTATATATAATGGTAAAGATGTCTAGGAATTATGTAGTAATTGTAAAGGGATTGCTCTCCTTTCTTCAGCAGGTAAGGTCTTAGCCTCTGTTCTCCTATTAAGTTTAAACCAGAAAATAGTTGACAATATACTGCCTGAGTCACAGTGTGGTTTCTACTATGATTTTCATAGCACAACAAATCCAGGAAAAGAGCTGTGAACAACAACTGGACCATTATCAAATACTTGTAGCTCTGAGGAAGGCTTTTGACACTGTTAATCATGCTGCTATTTGGAAAATCCTCTCAAAATTGGACTGTCCCCCACCCCAATATCTGAGGATTCTGAGGTCCTTCCATGACGGTATGGAAGCCTGTATCAGTTTTGGTAGTATGCTTATAGGGCCCATCAAGGTTTAAAATTGTGACTTCTGGCTCCTACACTGTTTTCTATCTACTTTGAAATTGTACTGCTTGATGCGTTCAGGGACTGCCATGATGGTATTATGATAAGATACAGGTCAACTGGCAAGCTTTTCAGCATACATAAGTTTGCAACAAAGACAAAAGTGTACAACCTTCTCTATGCCAATGACTGTGACCTGGTCACACATACAATTCAGCACATACAGGAGTTCATGGATTGACTGTCAGGGTCATGTAAGGCTTTTGGACTGTAAATCAGCTTTGACAAGGCAGTGGTGACGTATCAACCTGCCCGAAGAATTCAGTATATAGAGCCATCAATTTATGTTGATGGTAGTTGACTTGGGGTAGTAGATAAATTTGTATACACTGGTAGCACCCTCAACCACCACTGCTCCCTTGATGATGAGTTAGCGTTATGAATTAAGATGCATTTGCAGCACTCAAATTCCATATCTGGAGTCAGAAAGGCATTAAAAAGCAGATAAAAATTAAAATATATAAAGCCTGCGTTATGTCATCTTTGCTATATTCATGTGAGACATGGGTAGTCTATTGCAGACATCTGAAGATACTGAAATGTTTTCATCAATGTTGTCTTCAGTCTATGCTTGAAATCCACTGGATGACTCACACACCTGATACTGTTGTTCTACAAAGGGCCAACTCACTTTCTGTGGAAGCAATTATACACAAATATAGATTGCGATGGATAGGCCACGTTATTCCTATGGCAGATGACAGAAGGCCAAAACATTTAATGTATGGAGAATTGGAAATGGGGAAAAAGACCACAGCACAAGCCAAAACTTTGTTACAAAGATTGCTTTAAAGAGTCACTATACAGATATGTCTGTCCAAGACAGATTTGCTCAGTCACCAGAAATCACACCAAAACCAACAGTCTATTGCATATGATGATTTCATGTTGGCATGCTTTGAATGCTTGACCTGCACTAGAGTGTCCAAGTCCAGGTCAGGCTTGACAAGGCATATAAAAAGACACATTGGAAGTGATGATGTTCAAAGTCAACTTCCACCACCCGGAGATGATTTGACATGCCATATATGTAACAAGAAATGCAGATTGATGGCTTGCTTTGTGAGACACTGTCGTTCACACAAGAAATGAATGCAGTGTTGTTGGAAGAAGATTAACTGATGGACTGGACATGTCAGTGATGGTCATACTAGGTTTGTGAATTTATTGACAGCCTCTATATGCATGTATATGCATATATATATATATATATATATATATTGATAATATTAGTGGTAAATATACATATATATGCAAAATAATTATTCATTTAAAAATAGAATTCCATCGCTACATAAGAGTTCTCATGTTTCAAAACAAGAGCCAAAAACTTCAATATAATTATTTGAATTAAATTAAAGTACCAAGCTCTGTTCCATCTTCAAGCGAAATGGAATCTTTAGACTCTGCTTTGTCGGTCTTTTAATACTGTACAACCTGACTGCGCACTGTGAAATAGATATTAAGGACATCGGGCTGTATAGAGATGACGGGCTCATGGTAATGAGGAGTTCCACTAATTTTAAAATAAAGAAAATTAGAAAGATTATATATAGTGAATTTAGAAATCTAAATTTAAAAACAACAGTCTGTACTAAATTAAAAAGACTAAACTTCCTCGACATAACTCTAGATTTAACAAACAACACATACCTACCTTATAGAAAACCTAATACTAACCTCTTCAGATTGAAAATTTCAAATGCTATGTTTCTTTTGACAAAATCATAAACCATTTCCTCTGAAAGCCATTCCTCCACCCAACACAGGATATATCCAATAATTAAGATATTTTTTTTTTTGTTTTCATTTTCAAACCCTTATCTCTTTATATGTCTTGGGGTTTTATTGTGTACAAAATTCAGCAAGCCTTTTTGTAAACTTTTATGTTAATGGATGTCTGGCAACAAAAAGGAGAAATTGAATCACTGTTTGATGTAGGTTGAGAAAACAAATCTAACGATGACCCAAAGCTTACTGACCAGAGGGGAAGGCAGTCATTTTTCTTTTTAAGCTTCAAATGAGAAGAATTGTTTGGGCAGTTGATCAGTTGGTTGTATTCTGAGGGTGAAAAAAAAAATTTTTTCAGTTATTCTTGATTTTAATAGTGTTGAATTTAAATAACAGATGTCATCACAAATGAAGAATAGAGTTCCCTTTGAGTGAAAAAAAGACGACTTAAAACTACATTGTTTAGTACAATTGTGTTTTCTTACTTTTGGGAATATTGGAAATCTATAGGCTCAAATGTAAAACATATTTGTGTATATATATATATATATATATATATATATATATATATATATATATATATATATATATATATATAACATATATTTCTAACTTTCTGTTCAAATTGGAATTCTCTGATTCAACAGAATTTAACTGATTTAATTTGCATTAACATCTTTTTATTTGCTTTCTTCTTAACTTTCCTCCTCTTATGAATCTGAGTAATTTTGAATATACTTCTATATCTCTCTTTCCTTTCTTTTTTGTCTTTTCTTTTGGTAATAAGGTTAATTTCCTGCACTTTATCTTGACTATCTCTTCTTTTTCTTTTTCTTTCCTTTTTCATTTTTTTATAGATTTCATATCTTCTTTCCTTTTTCTTAATATAAATCTTTTTTACCTTTTATGGAAAATTTTCCAAAATCGGAACGTGAAGTAGTGTTTCATTAATTGCAATTTTGAATTAAATCATTTAGTACTATTATTGTTAGATACTTGAAGAAACCTTGATTTTAACGTTGAAACAAAATGTACAATTTTATAGTGGATATTTACATGTTCTAATGTAACAGTGTATAATAAATATATGTGCGTGGTGTGTGTAAAATTTGAGATATAACTAAAAATATAACTGTAAAAGGACAATGTGAAAAAAGACAAAAGGAAAACTTATCTTAAATGACATGTTTTGTCCTCTGATGAACTATATCAAGGCAAATGTAAAGATTTAATTTTGTAAACAATACTAAAAATGTTAGTTTTTCAAGATTTTTTAATTTAAAAAAATGCTCATTAATATTCAACAACAACTTTGATCTAAAGAATGCCAGACTTTTGAATTAAAAGAGAAAATAATTTACTTAAATGGAAAGTTCTTAAGAGTACAGTTATCAAATCTTATGAAAATATAAATCCATGCCCAAGATTTTTCAAATATCTCCATTCCTGAAAGAATTACTCTTTTCCCAAACCAACATACATGACTATAAAAATGTTAAAAAATTAAAAGAAAATGATTAAATTCATAACCTTCTTATTTAAAATATGTAATACATAATTTAATCCCAAAACTAAAGTAATATAAATATTAATTACATTATAAAAAAAATTTTTTAAAATCATTTACTCATTTTTGCTTATCCAATTATATCACATAGCATCTTCCATAATTTACTTAGACTTTTCAATTAGCCTGATAATCATGTATGAGTTTTTCTTAAATTTAAAAAGTAAGCTAAAAATTGACCAAAATGGTCACATGACATAGAAAAAGAATGCATTAGTTTAACCAATATCATTCTGGTGTCAGTTTAAAAAATGGTATTAGTTTAGACATCTTTTTTTACATCTTTTTTCCCTATATTTAAACTATAATCATAAACTATAATTTTGCAAAGTTATTCTTTATTGAAAAATATATTAAAAAATTATGGTACAAATTGAGAGCTTATTCTTATGGTTTTGAGCCAGGCTTAACTATACTTAGTAATTTCGGCCTGAATTTCTGGGATGAGGAGTTATCATTATTTACTCTATTCACATTCAAACTAATGTCCTCATCTTTGTTATCGTTATCACAATATTTGTACCCTCCAGGCATGGTTGATCATGTATAGAGAGTAAAGCATAGTCATCCATCCCTTGTGGAAGTAACGAAGAGGTTTTAAGAAAAATACAAATTGAAGGACGCTTATACTTAAAAATCAGAAAGAGTAAGTTGAAACTTCCAGGATACATAATGAGGAAAAAGAATACTTGAAGAATTTGACACTTACAGAACATATACTGAAGACAAGCAGAACAGAAAGAAACAGAAAGTGTCCTACCTAACAAGCTTGTGTAAATGGATGGCAGAAAAAGAAGATGGAGAGTGGGTGAAAAGACAAACCTTAACAAGAGCTACAAAGAATGGAAGTTGTGGAGAGCCATGATCATCTACATCCTGAAAGGAAGTGGCACATAGAAGAAAAAGGCCTCCATATTGTAGGTATCTGGTAGACTAAATTTTGCAAAGAATATTGTGTAATGAAAGTTGTTTTTCACATTAATACGTTATTCCTTCTGGGCTCTCTCCTTGGACCTACATTGTTTCTTATCTTTATCAACACACTTCCCAATGTCATCAGTTCCCAACTCGGTATTTATACTGATGACAAAACTCTCAGACTCCTGTCTTAATAGTAAGTTCAATATGTCAGATAAAGTCAACCTGGCATATGAGCTTGAAAATGACATCCAATAAGTTCTTAACTGGGGCAAGAAATGGCTTGTAAATTTTAATGCTTCCAAAATTAAACTGCTATCTTTTGATTATGAGAGAGAGCCACTTTTGCTTTCTATCAGTATGGCTGATGCTAACCTTCAGGAAAGTAACTCATTGCACTTTCTTGGACTCATATTTTCCAATGACATGAAGTGGAATGATTATATTGAATCAATTACTTGATTCCCAGTGAAGGCCATCAAAAATCTCTGGTGTGAAGATTCAGTAATAATAATAATGATAATGAAGGAGATGTTAGGAATGAAGAAAATATTAATGATGATGATGATGATGATGATGATCTATTTATAATCTCTATAAAAATTAAATAAAAGAATGTTCTTTATGGCAATGATGTTGGGAAAGCAGCTAGTTAAATCTGGCTGTGCCACTCCTATTTCCCTTGTGGGCCTAAAACAGTTAATGTCAACTGATAATGAACATTGTTGCTTGATACAGCTTTAAGCAAGACAAGGTTAGGCTGTCATGCTGACTCTTGTACCTATATAATAATCGCCTATGGTTATATAACACTGGCTATTGATGTCTTAGGATGTGCTGCATTGTATGTATTTTCTGTTGAAGATACAAGAAGACATAATGTAAGAAAATAGAAAATAATGAAAGAAAAAATGTGCAATTCAATATGAAGCACTAATATTACATTAAATGATTTTTTTTTTCTTAAGCATATTTCTTAAAGGAGAATTTTTGTTCAGTAAGATCTGACTTCATTTTGTTTTTTTACAAATTTGCATTTTTTAGGTTTAAACTTTGCTTTTTGCAAACATTTTTTGTTTCTTTATTTTTATGTTCTCTCATTTTTAATGTTTTTCTTTTTCTATAATTTTTATACTTTCTTTTTTCAGTTTCCTTTTTCCCTCTTTTTCCTTTCTTCTTTCTCCTTCATTTTTCTTTCTTCTTATTCCTTCCTCTTTTATCTATACTTCTTTTTCTTTCACTTGCTTTCCTCTTTTTCCTCCTTTTTTTCTTTCCTTTATTCCTCCTCATTCTTTCTCTTTTTCTTTTTTTTCATTTTGTCCTCCTTTCCTCTTCTTTTTTTTAATTTTCCTCTTTTCTCCTTCCTTGATTCTCTTTCAATATTATTTTAACTTCAGATGCAATTTCTCCAGATTTTTCTTGGATAAAACAGAGACTACAAGCTCATATCTCTCAGAGGCTCGAGAATTTCTTCAACAGAATTACTAATTAAGAAGACCAGAGAAGGATCCAAAATGACCTGGATAAATCCTTCTGACATGAATTCGATGTAGTCAAGGCTCACAAAGTACAAAAATTAAATAGATTGAAAGATCAGAAGGGGATGCACAAGGTCCATCACCCACCAGTGAAAGCAGTAGTCAACATAAGCCAATCTCAGCTGAGTGCCTCTGAGGAGTCAGTATTGAATAAGGGTCTCAACTTCGCCACAACCATCAGGCGAGTGCCATACTTGGACATCATTGCCAGAGTCAAGGAAGTGGTCTTGAACATCCCTCAGGCTCAAGCAGATGAACTGAGATGAAAGTTGAGACAGACCTTGGAGAAGGCCAAGCCACCCAGGTCTAACATAACAAAACTGGAGAGGCTGGCGATCGGATCCCTACAGAGGAACGAAAACATCATCATACTACCGGCTGACAAAGGCTGTAGTGATGAACAAATCAGATTTATACAAGAAAGCTGGAAGACCTCATTAGCAATGGTAGCTACAGCAAAGTAAAAAAGAATCCTACTATGAAAACGGAATGCAAACTGTCACAGATACTAATCAAGAACAAGGATCCCTTGCACCTAAGATGTATAGACAGTTGTTGCAGCATTACACCAAGCTACCTCACATATACGGTCTCCCTACGATTCACATAGACGGTATTCCACTCAGGATGATTGTTAGTTGCCAAGGCTCTGTGTGCCACCCTCTGAGTCGCTTCCTTGTAGATATAATTGACCCATTGATCGGAAAGTCTCCTTCATATGTCCAAAACTCCTCCCACTTCATGAATATAATCAAAGATGCTCCCATCCTATCCAACCAGATGGTGAGCTTGGACGTGGTGAGTTTGTTCCCCAAGGTACCCATGGAGGAGGCACTCTAAGTAGTCAGAGACAGATTGGCCTCTGGCTCATTCCTAGAAGAACAGACTAGTATTCCAATAGATAATCTGATGGAGATGTTGACTTTCTGTACACAAACAACACACTTTGGAATGGGATCACACATATATCGACAGGATGAGGGCTTAGCAATGGGCTCGCCATTATCACCAGCAATGGCGAATATATACATGGAATACTTTGAGGAAATGGCATTAGAATCTATATCTCTAAAGCCAACTATATGGTTAAGGTACGTAGATGGCACCTTCATACTCTGGTCACACCAGGAAGATGTTCAGGTTCTACTGGACCATGTGAACTCAATAAGACCTTTGATACAGTTCACAATGGAGAAAGAGAGTAACAACACACTCCCATTCCTGGATGTTCTAATATCTCGAACAGAGCATGGGTTCAAGACATCCGTATACCATAAACCAACATTCACCAGACAGTACCTCAATTTCAACACCCACCATCCATACAGCGTAAAGAAAGGGATTGTCTGCTGCTTATGACACTGAACAAAAGTCATAAGTGGCAACCCAGAGACATTTGATAAAGAATTGGTCAGTATAAGTAGTACCCTACAATGTAACAACTACCCTGGGTACATGGCAGCAGCCACAAAATACTGGGATAGGCGGGTACAAGAGGAGGACAACAACACTCAGAAAACAGTCTGCCTGCCTTATGTAGAGGCGTTATCAGAGAAAATACAAAGGATCTGCAGTCCATATAACATCAGGACAACCTTCAAAAGCTTGACGACACTTCACAGATATCTCTCCCGAGTAAGATCCCCTCCCATAGAGGAGAGCATGACTAAAGACTGTGTGTACGCTATCCTGTGCAGCTGTGGAAAGAAATATAAAAGAGAGACAGGCTTCCCCCTTAAGGTAAGGCTTCAAGAACACCAGAAAGCTGTAACACAAGGAGAAGTGAAAAAATTAGGTGTGGCTGACCACATATGGAGAGAGAAGGGAGATCACCACCCTCTGTGGGATCAGGTTGAGATCATAGACAAAGAACACCATTGTAAAATTCGTAAACTTAAGGAATCAGCACATATATTGTGTGCAAAAGGTTTTAGTTTCTGGAGAAAACAGCAGCAAAGGCAGCAAAAAACCATACCGAAAAAAAGAGACCACAAACAAAAGTTCACAAGCTTTTCTATGTTGAACCTGGCAAAACAAGTCAGCCAAGTTTTAAATTCCTTTGCCAGATGTAAAAAGTAAATGCTTGTTTTTTTCGATAATGTAAAACAAGTCAGGCGGAGGAAAACCACTAAAAAAATTGGTAAACTTTCTTTTTTACAGGTACATGTGAAAAAAAAAAAATTATTTCTTCAGACTCCTGCGGAGTTAAGATTTTAGGAGGTGGGTGTTGTGGTAAACCCTCCTACAGTATAATGAACTCTTCCTTCTCTCATAAATACAAACTGTGAGAGTTGGATACCGGTGAAAGAGGGTGAAGTGGAGTGGAGTAGTAGACGCAGTGCTAATCTACTTATTACTAACGCTATTGTTTTGTATATATCTTCAATATACTTTTTCAACCTACCTTCATCTTCTGTGTCTTTCTTTCTGGCCCCTAAACAGGCCATAACAATATATATATATATATGTCACTTCCCAAAATCTGACCAAATGACCAAACATTATATTTTTTAGAAGGGCGTCTTTTTAGCAACTCTTCATATCATACATCAGTAAGTTGATAATCTAATGATGAAAAAAAGCATTTATTTTGTACATGTTAAGCTTATTGATGTACCATTGTGTGTGTGTATGTATATATATATATATATATATATGTGTGTGTGATAAAATATAGTTTTACAGGGTGTTATATTTATGGGTTAATGTGCTCATATTAGGGATAGAGCTTTTGTAAATATCAAAATGGACATTGAAGTCAACACCTAGAGGTGACAGTCTGTTTCATGCTTATATGCAATTGACAGGCCACTGTTTTTGCTTGACTATTTATATATACAGGTCAGGGCAGTAAATAGTAAATATTCAAAAAGCACAATGCTTTCAAAAACATATTTTTACTATGTTATTTAAAAATCAAAAATTAAAAATGAACAAGAATAAACAAAAATAAATAAATAAATAAATTTAAATTAACAAAAATATGTGAAATAAATTAATCCAAACCAATAAAAAAGTAAATAAATTAAGTGAATAATAATCAAATTAACAAATCACAAATGTGCACATAAGCACTAAAATGTAATAACAACAACAAATAATAAAATAAACAATAATAAATTAAAAAAAAGTTAACAATCAATACTATAAATAGCCAAAAAACAGCATCCAAATCCATAATTATTTCCACCCAATAGCCACTGGAATAATTCAAAACATAACCATTACCACCCACTACAATAACTGTTAGAACAATACAATAGACTACCCTCAATGCATCCTTGACCTGTATATATAAATAGTCAAGCAAAAACACAATATGTATGGCCTGACAGTTGCATATGAGCATGGAACAAGAATGTTACCACTAGGTGTTGAGTTGAATTTCCACTTATATATAAATAGATAGTAAATATGTAATATAATTTGTAAAAGATCTTCTATGCCTTCTATTCACCAATTAACTGTTATTAAAATAATTTCGGGGTTCTTGATAGGCTCCAGAGGCAGATATGCAATGTAATTGGCCCTGCTCTGGCATCTCGTCTACAGTCACTTTCTCACAGATGTGCCGTCACCTCTCTCTGTCTGTTTTACAAATACTTTCATGGCAATTGTTCCGAGGAGGTGCATTCGCTGGTTCCCAGACTTCATGAGTTCAAGCGCCCTACGAGGCTGGCATCCTGCTCTCACCCCTTCACTGTCGAAACTCCTAAATGTAGCCCTCTTCTACTCCAATAGCTTCATGTCTCACACTTCTCGCCTGTGGAACTCCCTTCCCTATTCCAGTTTCCCTGAGAGCTATAATCTCCAGCTATTCAAATGTAATGTCAATCGACATCTCCAGTTGCCTTGATCTATCCACTACCCTTCTCCTCATCCTTTCTTCTATCACTCCTATCTGATCTTGCTCCAAATTTTCTGTAATCCCTTGCGTCCTAGTGGCTTCTCGCCTTGCTTGGGGTGAAACGCTTAAAAAAAAAAAGAACAAAACTTATATTAGACAAAAAAAAATGACTTACATTAAACAGCTCAATACTTGGGCTTTACTTAACTGTATCATTCTTTTTTCTTCTTTGTGCTGTGTCCCTACAAGAAGTTAGCAATCGTGGTTCACTACAATTTCCTGTCCATTGTAGTTCTTAATAAATTCTGTCATTTGGTTATTTTTTCCAAACCCTGTTCTACTATCCATTCGCTCAAGCTTGCTAAGTAGATTATATGTTATTTTCAACTGTCATACATACCCTAGAAATTTCAACTCTCTTTTCCTGATAATAAGTATTAGTGTCCTTTTTGTTTCCATTGTCTCTAAAACTTCATCATTGCTCACATGTTTGGCCCATGGTATTCTCAGCATCCTTCTATATTCAAACACACACACACACACATATATATATATATGAAGAAATATAGTCTTAAGGTGTGCTATATTTATGGGATAAAGTGCTCAATATCAGAGATAGAGCGTGTGTAAGTATAAAAGTGAACATAGAAGTCAACACTTAGAGGCAACAGTCTGTTTCATGCTATATGCAATCGTCAGGCCTGATGATTGCATATAGCATGAAACAGACTGTCGCTTCTAAGTGTTGACTTCTATGTTCACTTTTATATATATATATATATATATATATATATATATATATATATATATATATACATACAGTCAACAATGAAATTATTCATACACCCATCAATTTTTAATATTTTTATCCATTTCACAGAATCTAAATGCCTGTATGATGCCAGGTTTTTATATGTTAAGCACAAAGAAAGGAAATATAAAATTTGATTTTCTGAACAATACGTTAAATACAAATTTGACAGGCGAATTCTGCAAAATATGAAAAGACAAAATTATTCATACAGTAGGAAATATTGTTTTAAATTGATTGATTCAAGTATAAGTAATTTACATAATTATTTTATTGGTGAAGCCTTCTAGACTATTAATTCAGTAGAATATTTGTGATAATTCCAGCAAAGAACATCACGTGGTGCATAGAGTGTCACCATTGTTATTCTTATGTTAACAACACAATGGGGAAGACAAAGAAGCTTAGCGTTGACTTGAGACAGAGAATTATTAACTCCCACAAGTTTGGAAATAGTTACAAAACAATTTCAAACTGGTTAGCTATCCCTAGATCTACAGTACAATCCATTATAAAGAAGTTTAAACAGTTTGGCATCAGAGAAATTTTGCCTGGGCAGAGAAGAAAACCCAAATCATCACTGCATGAAAACTGTGTCAAGAGGTTAATAAAAACCCAAGAGTTGTTTTGAAAGACATCGCCAAATTTTGAATATGATGCATATCAGCATAAATACTCACACAATAGAATGTTGTTTAAATAGAAATGAGCTGTATGGAAACTGATGATGATGAACTCCTCTTCACAAACTATGTCACATTGTTGTTCAGTTTAATTTTGCCAAAATGTTCTTGGACAAAGAAAATTGCTTTTGAGAACAAGTACTATGTAGTGAGGAAACAAAAATTGAGTTTTTTGGACAGAGTGATGTACAGAAAATTTGGTGCAAGAAAGGTGATGCCTTCCTCCCAAAGAACACAGTGGCAGCATTAAAACATGGAGGCAGCTTGATGTTTTGGGATGCTTTTAGCTCAAGGGGGACTGGACAATTAATTGCAATAAAAAGAATAATGAAATCTGCAGACTATATCAAAATTCTGGATAAAAATCTACAACTATCAGTGCAAAATCCTCAACTAAGTTGGTGATTTACTTTCCAGTAAGATAATGATCCCAAACATACGTCTAAATCAGTGACAGCATGGCTTCAGAAAAAGAAGATTACAGTTCTACCATGGCCTTCAATGAGTTCTGACTTAAATTCTATTGAAAATCTATGGCAAAAATTGAAAGTTCAAATGAATCATTATTGCCAAAAAACCTTCTGGAATTAGAACATGTAACCATTGAAGAATGGAAGAAAATCCCAGAAAATACTTGTTCAAATCTCATCAAAAACTTTAGAAAACGATTGCAGCAAGTTATAAAGATGAGAGGCCATGGTATTGACTATTAATATTGTGATAATTGTTCAATTTTTTTCTATTTTTCATAATGTACGCATAATTTTGTCATTCCTATTTTGCATAATTTGCCTGTCAAATTTGTTTTATCTAACCTATTGTTCTGAAAATTGAGTTTTATATTCCTTTTTTGTGCTCATTAACATATATATATATATATATATATATATATATATATATATATATATATATATATAACAGATAAAGAGATAAAAAGTGAGTGAAAGAAAGAGTAATTTTACTAATTTTGATATTTGAGTTATAATTATGGGGAAACGATATATATACATTTTTATATATCAAGAAGAATTTTAGGGAAAAAGTACAACAAAGTAAAAAAAAGTTTTGTGCAATGAGTTTTGTTGTCCTTTAGGATTTCCTTGGTCTAAAATTAATTTTAACTTGTTGTGATAACATGTGTGCACAAAGGAAACGGGATGCTGAGAAATTTAAATTAAATTTTTTTTTAATATATGCTTTAGGTATAGTCTAGCAGATTTCAGTTAGTTTCTTTTTCTTTTGGTCAATGTTTTTGTTATTAAATATCCCACATTGTTATAATGTTAGGTTGTAACTACCCAATCGTCCCTTTCTAACCTTGACAGAGTTCAAAAGCATTTCTTTGGCCTTGTAGATGATGAACTATTTTCCACCCTTTAACCCCTTCCCCACAGACAAAACATTGCTAGCCTCTCACTAATCTATCGCTATTTTCATGGCAGATGTTCTAGAACTACTTGGTCATATGCCATTACTTACATATTCCATTAGTTAGAAAGAAATTTCACTTAGACAGCTTTTTCCTCCAGAACTGTTGCATTACAGAACAGATTCCCAAGAGTATGCTTCCCTGCCTCTACAATCTTAACCTCTTCAAGTCAAGGATCAACACTTATCTATCCTACATATCCTCATAATATCACTTGTGTGTTACCCTCACTTGATTCATCAAGACACTGTTAGATGGTGCTATTAAACAGCTATAAAAACAGGACATTCCTGTTTTCTTTCTTTTTTTCCTGCATGCAGTAGAAGTAACACCAACATGGGACTTTCCCCAGGTAAATGACCTTTTTCACACATACACCCCCCACACACACACATATACATGTATCATTCACACAATTCCTAATTGCTAAATTTCTTCTTTCTCTTCAAATACCTATATTTGCATACATATTAATTTCTAAAATTTCTAATTTCACTAGTTTCTAAAGAAATAATGAATTTTTATTTAATTAATCCAACATATATTTTATCAGTCGAAATGTTATTTTCAATAGACATTTATATTTGAGTAGATGCTTCATTTAATTTAAATAGTAGTTTATTTTGTCTACCAGCCTAAATATTTGAGAAATTAAAGAAAAATATGACCTCCAGCTGGACTCAAACCTATGTCCCCCTTGCAAGAGAAACTGCTGTTAGATCCAATGTTCATTAACCAACTCAACTGCACAGAGTGTCATGATTAAACAAGATTGTATACTGCCTTTAAGTGCATCTTTCCCATTTAGGCTTCTGAAAGTTCATAACAGAAACAAAGCAATTTCTAAAGAAATAATGCATTTTTATTTATTAATCCAACCTATTTTTTTATCAGTTTAAACAATTTTTTTGGTGGATACCCATATTTGAATAGACACTCCATTTATTTTAAACAGGATTTAAAAATGTATACTAGTGTATTTTTTGTTAATCAGTGAAATGTTATATGAAAATGATGACCCGTCATTTGCATGGGTAAATTTTTATTTGTCACTACTTTTAATTAAAGTATAAATACATGCTGCAACACCCCACTCTGCTCCCTATGTTTATGCACTTACAAAATATCATTTAGTAATACTCCATTTTGAATGACTTTTGGGCCTCGTATTGTGTGAAGAATAATTTTAAAAAAAGACTTGTTTTATTCATACTATTTTTGACAAACTCATATTTTATGAACTTAGAAATTGAATCTCTTAATCTCTTCCTTATTGCTTCACCTGCTGAATTGAACTCACAAAAGAAATTATTTTTTAAAAGCAATTAAACCAATTCAAATGTAAGTTATTGCTATGAACTGGTAATTGTGACATTAAATCTCAGTACACTGATGCCTGTATACACACTGACAGCAGCACTGTCTCATCCCCTGCAAGGCAATAAATAATCCGACCTCTGGCTTTTAACACCTCCTTTGTTCTTTGAGAAAAAAAATTGAATATTTCCAGTGCATTTTAAAATGTAAAATAATTTTTTTTTAATAAATCCTGAAATTAAGAATTTGAAAAGAAAATAAACTCAGTCTAATTATTAAATCTCCATCAATCATTAATTTTCCATTGGTTAGTGGATTTTGTTTAGTGGCATATCAACCTCTATGGGTTATTTAATGCCAAAATGTAAATATTTTGAATGCAATTGTATGTGTTCAATTACAGATAAAATGTATTGCCAATAATTTTACTATAAATAGGTATTGTTGGTAATTTTTTAATATAAAAATATATTGCTGGTATTTTTACAATAAAAATGTATTTTTATGCTTTGTTAGGGTTTTATTTTTGTTTGGAGGTTTGCTATTTGCCCATAGCTGGGGCCCTAACAGGTGCTACCATCCATGATCAGGGTGGACCTGGAAACAACAGCAGCCGAAGTCAAACTGAACAGTTTTATTTAGAATTACTTTTAAGGTATCAAATTGCTGGCAGTATTGATTTTTTTTTAATCAAGGCAAGGCAGTAAATCTATTAGGACAAAAGTGGTCACTGTCTGTGGAAGAATTAGAAAACAGAAATATTACTAAGGAGCAAGAACAAAAGAGTAATCAGGAGGACAATACATAGCAATTGACAATGCATTTAAATTTTTAAGGATGAAAATTGGCTGGAAAGCATGTAGCTAGAAGGGAGTTCCACAAGTGAGACGTCTGAGAAAAGAAACTGGGAGCTTATCTCAATTTTAAATTGAGGAGACCTCATCAGTAGACTAGTACTGCACTTAAATTCAAAATGTCTTGGTACCATAGAAAAGAGCTCATCTGAAAAATTACCGTGACAGTATTTATAGAAAAGGCACAGAGGCAACCTTACAGCAGTGGGAAAGTGACTGGAACTGAGCCAACAGATCAAGACTGATAATATTGCTGATTATTCTTTAAATTTCATCAAGGAGCTCTCGATAAATAGCAGGAGCACTGAACCATATGTGGCAGCAACATTCTAAGCATGGACAAATAGTAGACTTAAAGATATGTAAGATAGATTCTAGAGCAAAAACTTCCTTTACTTGAAGCTTATGTTGCATCATAATCTTCTTCTATGTTCCATGTCTTTTCAGGATGTTGACAATAATGGCTCTCCACAATTTCCTGTTCTTTGTAGCTCTTAATAACCTTTGCCTTTTTGCCATCTCCCTCAAACTGGCTATGCCATCTATTCGCTCAAGCTCACCAGGTAGGTTGTGTATTGCTTTCTTTTGTCTCTCTTGCCTTCAATCTGTCTTGTAAATATCAAATTTTCCAAGATCCTCATTAGATGTCCCATAAATTTCAACTATCTCTTCCTGATGTTAAGTGTTCTTTTTTGTTGCCATTTTCTCTAGAATTTCATCATTGCTCAGATGTTTGGTCCATGGCATTCTCAGCATTCAAGCCATAGTGAAGGATTGATACTACATAACCATTCACTATTCTTATCTTTCTTTCTAGCAACATTTTTTCTTCTTCTTACTACTTTGCTTAGCTTTTGGAAGACATATGTTGCTATCCCAGATACCTAAATTGTTGCATCTGTTTGGTTTTGGTATCTCCAATCTGTAATTTGCATGTTGCACTGTCCCTTCTGCTAATAATCATGCATTCTGTCTTTTCGCAATTGATGTTTAGTCCTTTCTTCTCACTTTCCTTCATTATTCTCTGTAGGAGTTAAACTGAATCAAAAAGATTGATATCTGATCTTGTGGTGAAAGTGTTAATATATTATCCAGTCAGGGTTTATCCTGAGGAGCTACGATACCCATTTAAAAGCATTATCTTTCTTTTCTTTTCTTTTTGTATGGAGGAGGTTCACAACGAAGGTCTTAGTACAGTGGTTCCCAAACTTTTTTCTCTGGGCCACATTTTTGGAATGAAAATTTGCTCGCACCTCATCAAATTTTATGTGATAAAAAATACATTTAAAAATTTAAAAAAAAAGCAGAGACAGATGGTTAAAGGGAGATAACCGTGGATTTGAAGTTAGAACATTATCATTGATAACTCTCTCCTCCAATTTACAGATCCTAGTTACTATATTCTTAATATTTGATATAATGCAAAAATATCACAATGATAAAATCAGTCAAAAATTTTTATACTAGGACTCATTCATGCAATTACAAGTAATCCATAATAATATTTTAAATTTTGAAATCATATTTATTTTTGACATATGAATTTTTTAAAACTGTTTCTAAATCTTTGATTGTCTTTCAGTCATTCAAAAATGTATTAATTTTCTTTCAAAATTGTGGATATGTTGAAAGTTAATGTTGTATTTTGATTAAATTTCTTTTTATTTAAATTTTTACCTGATGCTTTTTATTAAATTAAAAAACAAACTTTGTTTTTATAGTATCTCTCAACCCAATAGTAACGACCCTACAATAATTCAAATGATGCCAAATCATCTTACTCACTTGAGTAATTTCTTAACTTCAATGTGAAACTCTCTTATTTTTCCAGATGAAAATCATCCAAGAGGCATTCAGGTAGTTCAATTGTGCCAGCAACTCCAGGGGGATCATAGGAGATTATGATAGCATTTTTTTTTCTGCAGAGAACATTGGGATTATAGTTTTACACTCGATGATCAGAGTGTGTCCAAATCATTGAAATCATACTGTTCAAGAATGTATTAATCTTTCTTTCAAAATGGTGGACATGTTGAGAGTTAATGTTGTATTTTAATTAAATTTGCTTTTATTTGTCTTTTTGCCTGATATTTTTTTATCGTATAAAGAAGGGAAGCTATTTCAAAATTTAAAAGCAGTCTTTGTTTTTACAGTCACCCAAGCCAATCCTAATTGTCCAACAACTTTTGAAATAACCCAGACAATTCCAGGTCATCTTGCTTATTTGAGACTAATTTCCTAACTTCAATGCTAATCTCTTTTCTTTTTCCAGCTGAAAATATTTTCCTTTTTCCAGCCATAACTGAATATTTTGTGTTTTGAATATATTTTGCTCTCTCTTGTATTTGGTTTCATGTTTCTATTTTATAAAGAGGCAGGCTTATTTAAAATCTAAGCAACACAAGAGCTTTAAGCATACTTCATATTCAGGCAAAGTAGTTAGACCAAGTGTAATGTTTCTTATGACAATGATGATGTTGTTGATATTACTTCCTGAAATTAAGAAATTCTGCTGAGACCCCCATTTGCTGTTTTTATTTGTTTTTGTTTTTTTTCTCAAGTTCTTTCCATTTAAGTCTTCAACATTATTATTTTATTTTATTTTTTTATGTAGTTGTTGGCAATGAAGAAAGGTAAAGTGATCATTATTTCACTTCAGCAAACAAAGGAGGGACAAAAATGAAAAGCGAGAGACAAAAATAAATAATTAAAAAGATAGGAAAAAAAAGACATTTTTTTTTGTTTTTAAAGAGCGGTTCGACAGCGGATGTTAGTAATTAGAAGATAGGAGGAAAAACAAGATGTCTGGAATTGTCCTCCGGCCTCTAAGAGCAAAGGATGGCAATAATTAAAGAAGATATGTTCTTATTGCATAACTGTAGTACACCCATTCATTGAATTGCAATAATTACAGTCCTCTTTGAGTATTAACGGCTTTGCCGTACTCCAGGGAGTGCGTATTATTGAGATAAAAAGAATTTTATTATAGTACAATAATCTTGTTAGTTTATTTTGCACATGATGTCATAAAACTCAAAAGGTTTATTTTTATAAGTTTTTACTAAGAATATATATACATTGATTGTCATTTCTTTGCAGAAGACGACCATCTCTTTACTTTTCTTTTTTTGTGTGTGTGTTTTCATTTAGAATTTTATTATTTCTATCATTTATACCAAAGCTAATTTTCTGTTATGGGCCCATAAGTGATTCTTAAGGTCATCTTCACTTTTACAACCTCTCTTAACACACGTGGCAAACATAAAGTTTGTCTGTGTAACCTATGTTGGAAACATACCTATCCTTGTGTACTATCATGTGACGTCTGAGTCCTACAACAGACTTACAAAACTTCCACAAGTAACTTGCAGGTCTTTCTGGTAGGGTTGCATTCACAGGAGTCTGCACCTGACCCTCTCTGGTCTGATCTCACGTGACTGGCTAAACTAACTGCAAAGAGTGTGACTTTTCCACAAATACTGCAAGTGTGTTGGTGTCCTAATAACTCATACATTATAATAATAACACACACACACACACACATATATATATATATATATATATATATACACATACATAGTGTCTACTTATTTTTATACTGATCCTGTCCTGTTGTCTAATCAGTTTCTTGATGTTAAGATGAAATTTTTTTTTTAACCCAAGTACTTTTGACCTTTTCTAAGATCATTTAAATTAAAACATTATATATATATATATATATATATATATATAATATTTAAAAATGCATTTTAAACCTTAGGTATCCTTTTTTTGTGGAGGAGATACCCATACATACATGCATACATACATACATACATACATACACATGGTATCACATTTACCTACATACCACATGAATCCCATAACCCATCAGGGTTTTAAGGACACCACATGTATTGCCGCCACAGTAGAAGTGGGCAAGATAGCTTGATGGAGCCCAACCCTCTTCAGGCCAGTTTTGAATTCAGTTAATTTCTCCTAAAACTGTTGCCATTCAAAATTATAGAAGCCAGTCTGTCTTACTATTTATCCATAGCTAGGGGGATAAAAAGAGGATTCATACACTTTCCCAAGGGTATTAGCACATGTAAGTTAATGTAATGGACCTCTACTGGAATCAAACTTAATTCTCTGATTCCTCAATCTGAGCCGCTATCTGTTACATGACAATGCCTCCTTATATATAGGTACCTCCCCAAAAAATGTGCTACCTAAGGTTTAAAATGAAAAATCTTTCTTGAAGCTTTTATTTTCTTTTAATTGCAACTTAATAGATTGAATTTAATATTTCCAATGATCAAAAGACTTTGCTGCATTTCAAACTGAATTTAAATTGATTAGAATTATTTTTTCTTCTGATTATTAGTAAGATTGATAAAATGTTCATATTGACAAATCTGTCAACTCAATACAATTCTTGTAAGTAAAAAATCTTTCAAAAGTAAAATTAAAAACAATTAAAAGCTTTTCTAATTAAATAATGTTTTACTTTCATTATATTTTCTATTTTATGATTCAGAGCAGATATTCTGTAGCGGGGGTTCTGACAAAAAAAAAATTGATAATTTAAATTCTCAAAGGATTTCTCCTTATAATTAATATAAATATTAAGTGCTACAAAAAAAGAATTTCTTGAAATTTTGTAAAATTAAATAAGTTTGTGGGATTGGACATAACAGATGTAAAAAAAAAAATTCTCAAAATTTTCTATAAAAAGAAATGTTGCTAAAATAATTTGATTAATTTCTGAACAGGTCCTGATTAGTTTCATTAAAATCTGACAATTATCTGATTTTTTCAATGTGTTTCTCACTGGACAAAATTTTCCTGACTTATTTATTGTTCCTTGTTGACACCAGAAAAATAAGATTTTTAACCAAATTTTGATGGTTCTAAAAAAGATTAAAAAAATTAATTTTTGCACCCAAAATGCTTTGGTCTTTCTCTTTAATAATAACATAGAGATTTTTACAATAAAACTTTGTTTTTATTAATTTTTGTGCATTTTTTCATCATGTATGCTCATTTTCTAATGAATCTTTGGAGGTACAAATATTTATCTCTTCTTCCCCAGATATGGATAAATAGACAGACTGGGTTTTATAGCCCTTGTTGGTGTCTAGTGTAGAAGAAGGAAAACTCTGAATTCAAACTTGCCTGGGGAGGGTTAGGTTCCCTCAGGCTACATTACCCATGAAGCACCACTGCTACTGCGGCTGCAGCACATGTGGTTCCGGGACCTGTGGTCATGAAAGGGGGAGATTTGGTGTCAATACCTGAAGCATTCTAAAATGGGTTTTGCAGAGGAAACTGGGAAACCAGGAAATTTCAGGCACCATCTTGTTTTATGTTAATTATATTCTTGTGTCAAACATGTCATTATGGAGGTTAACAGTTTCATCTTGAAACATTTTTTCTTTCAGTTTAAACAAAGATTGTTGCATAAAACTGGACAAATGTTATTTTGCTGTTATTTTTTGGATGTTTTGTTTTTTTTACTCTTAAATATTAAAAATATTCTTTGTTTTTGATATTTTGTTCAAAAGGTTGTCATGTTGGATAAAGTTTAGATCTAAATATTTTCATAGGCTGGTCAGATTAATCGTGTACCATTTTTTACAAGCATTTTGATTCATGGGTGTATCTTGCTATGCTTTGTTTAAACTGTTTTCATTGGATAAACAAGTTTGTTAAGAAAACAATCTCAAAGCAATTCAATTGATTTGATTGGTTGAATTTTATCGTATTCACTAACATTTCAAAAAGCTCTTCTTTTTTTCAACTCTTTGATTGGAAAAACTGCAGATTACACTATATTTTTATTATTTTTTTTAAAAACAATTTTTAATTTATTCTTTGTAGCTGATGAAAGAGACATCTTTATTAAAATAAAGATTTTGGATACAGTAGTTTGAGGAGAATTACAAATATTTCAATAAAGAATTTCTTCTGTTGAAAGAAAGAAACAAACAATGAAGGAAAAAAGAGAAAGGAAGTGCAAACAAAAAAGCAAAAAGAAAGAAAATAAAAGTAAAACTAGAAAAAAGAAGGAACAAGCAAAAGTAAGAAAAAGCAAAGAAAGGAGGAAAGGAAAGTAAGAAAAAGAGTAAACAAAAATAAAAAGAGAAGTTGAAAAGAGAGAGACCAAGAGAGACTTGCGGGGGATGGGGGGAGAAAGAAAGAGATTAAAAGAAAGGCAGAAAGAACACAAGACAGAAAAGTTCGATGGAAAGGAAAGAGATGAAAGGAGCAAAAAGTTGGCCTGAAGTTGTTGTGCTTTGTTTCAGTTCATTTGTTCCTATTATCACTTTAATTATTCCATTGTTTCAACCCCCCACCCCCACCTCAATCCACCCCACCCTCACCCCACAGAGAAAAAAAGCAGTAAAATAAATGGTTCTGGCCCTGCCAGTTACTCATTATCAATCAACCATTATTTGTTTCACTCGGGGTTTTTCCTTCATTAAAGCCTTTTTTTTTAAGATCTCTGTTGGCAAAGATGAGGAAAGAATGAATTTCTTTTGTTTTAACTGATTAGTTTGTTTCGTGTAAAATCAAGTAAAACTAAATTAATACCAGTTTTTATAGTTTGTACTCGGTTACAATTAGGAGGATCTGTTTGAAACAGCAACACACACACGCACACTCACAGAGCATGTATAATCTTGAGCATTTCAGTATTTTAAGTATGAATCTTCTAGGAGAGTTTATAACTGAGTAAATTATTATAAGCCCCTCTTAGATTTATATATACAAAAATATTCATAAAAATGAGAAACAAGAAGACATGGAAACAAAAAAATGAGTCTTATTTATTATCTTGTTGCTATGTGGATACTGGAGACATAAGAGACAGTAATGCTGAGTAAAATTGTGAGTTTAAGGTCAAATGTAGATCATATATGCATTGGAATTCAACAAAAGGATAAAATAAAGAATAAGCAAAGTGTATACAGTTTCTTGTATATATATATATATATATATATATATATATATATATATAGATGTGGCTAATGAATGTCCAGGCAATTTAATTGGAAATATACAAGAAATGTCTGGGGTTTTCATACCTCGAATTTTTGTTGAGTATGGATGCTAGAACAGGGAATGTGAGAAATAGGTAAAAAGACAAATATTGCTCAGAGTTATAAAGGATAGTGGAAAGCCATGACCTCCCACGCCCTGAAGAAACATGGCACATTGAAGAACACCACCAAGCGTGACGTTGTTGGCGTGATGCGCTCTCTCTCTCTCTCTCTCTCTCTCTCTCTCACTCACTCACTCACTCAAATAACAATAAGAAGAAGAAAAAGAAGACGGCCTTTTATAAATTCACGTCAGGTTAAATTTCTTTTGTGTGTCCGCGCACCTTATATCAGTTGATTGACTGATTGATTCATGTCCTATGCCTTATCAACCCTTTGCAGGTTATTTAAAACCAAAAAATATTTTTTGATTGAAAGAATTTTTTGTAGGGTGGGTGGGAAGTAATAATGATAACAGTTTTATTAATTAACGCATAACTGGTTTGGGGGTGGAGAAAAGGTGGATTCATACCTTTCCCAAGATTTTTTGCAAATAAGTGAATATAACGGATCCACTTGGGATTAAAACTCGGTTCTCTGATTAACAACTGTATTACACCACATGCACATCCAAGCTTAAAGCAACTGGCATTCCCAAGCGTACCCATCTAGGTACTGAGCAGGCTCAACGTTGCTTAACTTCGGTGATCGTAAGGAATCCAGTGTTTAACATGATATAGCCATATGTCTATATCATTTGTTATTTACGACTCATACACTAGAACAAAAATTGCCCAGCCCTCGCAACCGTCCGTTGCGCTGACCTCAGTAGCGACTACCGATCCCCTCTCTCTAGTTTAATGGGGGTGGGGCTTTTCCCCAGGCCCAGGCACTTGATAGTATTTATTTTCTTCAGTTGCACCCTTATCCGCGGACAGAGCCATAACTGAGAGATGATGAACCTTACCCGACATATGCCATCGGTAGAATAAAGCATTATTATTATTATTATTTCCTTTGATTTCTGTTGTATAGACATTTCCTTCCGGGTCCCAGCCAGAGATCTAAGGACAGAAATGTCTTCATGACATTTTACACTGATAATTTTTGTAAAACACACCCCACCAAAAAAACAAAGATCCAACACATTACATAGATAAAGCTCTTCGTAATGTGTGAGATGTACTTGAGAGTACAATCTTTGGTATTTATTTAAGGCATGGGCTACCAGGAATCCCATCATTGAGTCTATCGAAATCTTTTCCAATCAATCCAAGGGTTCCAACGACAACTGGAATTATTGCTGTCCTCATGTGCCACAATTTTGAGATTTCCATTTCAAGATCCTTGTATGGATCTTGAAATGGAAATTTGATAGATGCTAGTTTGAAAGTTGATAGTTTTCAAAGATACATTACAATCTGCAGGGACTGCTATGTCAATAAGAAAGCACATTTTGTTCTGATCACGATGCCTGGGTGATTAGCTTTGATTGTACTTTCTGTGTGTATTGTAAAGTCCCATAAAATTGTTACAGGTCCTATATCTGCATTTGTGGTCAATACAATTTTTCATTATGTGTACTTGGTGTAACAGAAAGAGGTATACACATACACTCCCACATGAATGCACACACGCAAATATAACTTTTATTGACTCGAAGTGGAAACGGTGTTTATATATCAAAGTACAATTCGGGTTAAGATGTGTGTTTACCGATGAGAAATGCGATCTCAGGGAAGGAGGCAATGTCTTAAACCTGGGTCACTAGTAAACAATGGGGATGGGTGAGATACTTGGTTTTGTTTAACAGTATTTGTTTTGATCAGAAGGTTGAATCAATGTTTAGATATCCCAAAGTATAATTTTGGTGAAGCGAGAAGAACTCGTGATTGAAATAAGGTAAATAATTTGAGAATATGTTTACATGTCAAAGACCGAGTGGACACCTCAACCCCAAAAGGAAGGCGCCGGAGGTTGAGGGGCTGGGGACGCAGTGGTAGATTGGTAATTTCTAGTTAACAAGCATTGGTCCTGTGTAACAAGAATAAAACCTTTGATTTCAGCTTTTAACTCTGTACTACATAACCATTGATGGATATGGCGTTTATCTACATCAGCTAGTTTGATACGGGCAGAGTATTGACCATGAGGGGTTTACCTTGCCATCGTTTCTGCATTTAGTATATTGCATTTACTTTTGCTTTCCTTTTAGGTTCTTTGACGCTGCAGTAGGTGTATTGTAACTTATTTGCACTTCTTCACCCACTTGAAATTCCCTTTTGAATTTGTTGGCATCCTTTTATTACTGAAAAATTTTCTTATTTCTTTCATGTTCTTTGATACATTTATTATTATTATTATTATTATTATTATTCCTTAGACTTCTGGTATGTACTCATTTGTTTCTGGATCACGGTCAGAGATCTAAGGTCAGAAATGGCATCATGACATTTTCCACTGAGCAATATATCACACATATTTTACATAAAGCCCTTCGTAAGTTGTAGGCTGTCCCCGTGAGAACAATTTTTGTATTTCTTTAAGACATGGCGTATCAAAAATCCCTTTAATGAGTCCATTGGAATATTTTCCAATCAATCCGAGCGCACCAACTACAACTGGAATTATTGAAGTTCTCATGTGCCACATTTTTGAGATTTCGATTTCAAGGTCCTTTTTGTCTTTGCAATCTCTAATCACGATTGTTCTGTCTGTGTGAATTGTGAAGTCTCATAAAATTGTTACAGGTCCTATTTCCATAACCGGGTCTGGGTGGTGTTCATGCCAAATTCTTTCAGTTTCCTTCCCGTATTTTCCAGTGCAGATATTGGCCCACTCTTTCACGCCGGGTTTTATATTCAGTGGGTGCTAATACCGAGCAACCTGATACAAAATAATCAATAGTTTCTGGATATTTAGCACAGAATCTGCATTTTGGGCTAACACAATTTTTCAGTATGCGTGCTTGATAATTTCTAGTTGGTCCTATACAGCAAGAATAAAGCCTTCAGTTTCAGCTTTCAACCCTGCACTTATGTAGCCACTGATGGTTATGAAGTTTTGTCTACGTTAGCCTGTTTGGTACGGGCAGAGTATTGGCCATGAAGCGGTTTATCTTGCCATCGTTTCTGTATCTGATTGGTTGCATTTGTCTTTACTTTCTTTTTTTTAAGTATTTTGCAGCTTCAGTCGGTGTATTGTACTTTAATTGTATTTCTTCAGCCATTTGAAACTTATTATTATTATTATTATTATTATTATTATTATTATTATTATTATTATTGTCGTTGTTGTCAATATAAATATTAGAAAATAATTCAGATGTTTCTCTTATGGTCAACTCTATGTAGTTATGTCCAGAGTAAAGCATTTATGTAGACATAACATCATGGCAAAAAGAAAATAGATGTCTTGCTAAAAATGTTGTTTATAAAGATATTTTAGAGATATAAAAGAACTTCTATGACAACTTTGTTCGTAGGACGAGTATTCGGCTAGTATTTTTAAGGCGGGATCAGACAATCTGCCATGGAAAAAATACTAAACACTGTCCATAGATGACAGGCTATGAAGAAATGACGATTGCTCGATGGAACGGATCCGAGAATATTAATAAGACAAAGCAATTGACCACTTTCGATTATGAATAATCGTCTCTTGGGAAAGCCACACAGCTGATGGCAACAATGACAACAATGATAACGACAATAATAGTGAAGCTGTCACCGATAATTCGAAGGAAGAAGAAAGTGAAAAACTCGGTTCTCTCTCTCTGTCTCTCTCTCTCTCTCTCCCAGTTCGTGCATCAAAGACACGGCACCTTTTGCGCACAAAAGATCTGATATTGGAATATCGCTAATTCTAGCAATGGTTCTGTTTTTAGAAATCCCCAGCACAAAAGCGCCGCTGTCAAAGATTCACAATCGATTATGCTTAGAAATCATTGTCAGAGATCAATAGCATTTAACGAACATCCATTGCAAAAGGAAGGAGCTTTTGCCGGTAAGGAAAAGATGAAAAGAGCCGAACTCTTTTTTACAATTTACATCTTGATTGCTCTCAAAGAGTAACGACGACATTAATAGAATGACAGACAAGGTCAAACGCCTTAGTGACGTTTTACCAACGATCTTGGTACGTGCAGAGTTTCATACCGAATACGGTAAGTATTTAGCTATGATTTTCAAAATTCTATACCGCGTTCATTCGTGTATTTCTACAGAACTTATAAGACTCAGAAGCCAAAATTGAGGTGACGAAGATCAAATTATGAAAACATTTATGCGATATCTAACGTTTAGTGAAGTTTTACCAACAATCTAGAGTACATGTTGTGTACCATATGAACTCCTGAGTACCATGTTGAATACCACACGGAAAGTATTTGCCTATGATTTGTTGCGGATTTGAATCAACCCACAACAAAAAAAGGCTAGAAAGATTTTTAAATATAAAAATATGAAATATTTTTATTTTCGTGTTTTTACAACTAAAATTTTCTCAGCGTGTATGAGTGATAAAGTTCTTGTGTTAAAGTTCCTTTTTTGTAGTTCTTTGAAATATGATTTCTTCGCAAGTATGTTTGAAAACGAGGGGCAAGGGAGAAAGCTAGGGGGGGAAATGTAGCTTAGTGATGAAGACGGATAAGAGAATCTATTTGAAGCTGCCGTCGTGCACTGTTGCCGTCTGTTGACTTTCCTTACAGGCTTATCTGGTCTAAAGACATTACTTATATACTCTTCAAAGGGATCACGAAGCATGTTTTTTTTTATTGTTGGTGGGAACGCGATACGATCCACAAACTGAATCCTTTAGACTGGTGCATCAGGATTGTAATCCGAAAATGAACACGAATAGAGGAATCTTGTCACACGATTCCATTGTTTTTGATCCCGTCATTATGCTTACCGATGTCTATCCAGAGATGGATTTTAATGAGAGAGTTGTGGAAGAGAGGGCTCGACTGGGATGATGTCCTCCTTGCAGATCAGCAACAGATGTTGACTGCCCTTGACAAAGAGCTCTCGGTGCTCGATTCCAAGCCATTACTTAAATAAAGCATACGGTTTTGTCACCTACGTCTTACAGGAAGGAAAATCACCAATTTTGTTTGCCAAAGCCAAGGTAAGGGCTAAGACCTTGCCCACTTTGGAACAACCGGTAGCTTCTTTGGCCATTTTTGGTTTAGCAGAATTGTTAAGCTCTTCGATGGTGTTTGAAAATATATACGTAGCTGTCGATGTACAAATTGTATCGACATAGCTGTTAACCAGTAGGACAAACCCCAAAAATGTTTTTGCTAACAACATGATGAAGAACATAAACAAAATGAAGGCTGAATTAGATGAAGAATTTGGCCTGTCATGGAATTTCCAATATGTACCTTTTGGGTAGAATCCAACGGATTTATTTACAAGGGGTTTGACAACTTCCAAATTCAAAAAGGAAATGGACCCCTGGTACCATGGACCACCCTATTCCCTGACCAGACTATTCAATGGAATGTCTGAACCCCCCAAGTCAGAAAGTAGTACGAGCTACTGTCCTTTGTGCGTCCAACAGCGCGAGCAGGAAACCGGTTATCTCCTTCGAAAAGTTTTCCAATTTCAGCAAGTTATTAAAGGTGGTGACAGCTATTTATAAGTTCCTTTATAAGACCCAAAAAAGACAAGACAGCCCTGGAAGTGCAGAGAGATTGTATTTACTTAAATTGATGCAGCGACAGGTTTATTCTGAGGTTATAAGTTACCTCTCTGATCCAAAAGCAAATACCCGTTTTGGTCGAACATTTAAATCTTTTTCTTGACATCTCTGGACTTGTTCGTTCTTAGGGACGAATAGGGAAAGCCAACGCCTAACCACCGGAAGTTACAAAACCTATTTTTTTTGGGGGGGGGGAAAATACCATCCCTTGACAAACCTAATTATTATGGATGCCCATAGGGGCTGCTATCATTTGGGAGCCTCTACCACTTTGAATAATTTGAGACAGTCTTGGTATTGGATGCTAAAGGCTCGAAAAAAACATCAAAAAAGTACTGGCAACTTGTTTTCTCTGCAAACGACTTAATGCCGCTGCCTTCAACCAGCCTAAGGAAACCGATCTTCCTCTACACAGGGTAAATTTTATAAGGCAATATTTGCATATGAGAAGAGACTTTACCAGGCACCTCTGGACGACCTTGGGTGAGAAGAAATCTAAGATCTATTTATTAGTTTTCACTTGTCTGGAGGTAAGGGCAGTACATCTCGAACTAGTCGATAATATGGGTGTGAAATCTTTGCTGCAGGCTTTTCTACGCTTTACGAATCTGTACGGAATCCTTCACATTTGTATAGTGACAACACCAAGAGCTTTGTAGCCGGGTGCAACTTGTTGTAGAATGCTCTCACATTAAATGAGTTTCAGGAAATATTTGGAGCCTGTTCTATCAAACACCATAACATTCCTCTGTCGTCCAACGTACTATCAATGATAAACCCTTAACATACCGAACCTCAATGGTATAATTACCCCCAATCATTTTTTTGTCTCCGCTTACCAACCCCAAGCTCATCCTGAGACTAGAAGATCTTAGCCTGGATATTGTTGATCCACCAAGAAGAAAATTAGTTCTTTTGCCGATCGAGATAAATTGATGGTAAGATTTCGTCAATTATGGTTTGAGGATTACATTTTGAGCTTGAGGGAAAGAGGAGGAGACTTGCTTAGAAATTCTACCGTTGATACTCATTTGGGAGAAGTCGCAGTGGTTAAGATAGCTGAGAAGGCCCGCCTATTCTGTGCTCTCGGGCGAATCACCCACATGTTACGGGGAGATAACGGTTTGGTGAGATCAGCTCGGGTCAAACAAGGGGATGGATCTAAGTGGGTCCACATAGTCAAACACCTGTACCCACTAGATCTAAAGTTTTAATGGGATTGATCCAGTTCGCCAATCACTACTGGAATCACCTTGACATTCCCTTCCTGTATTTCAAACAATCTTACCATCTTAGCTTTTTCTCAGTAGTTTGTAATTTTTTTCAATCACCTTGTTTGCTATATTTATGTCATTTGCTATGGCAACCATCAATAATACGACAGTTCTTAAATAATAATAACAATAACAGCAACAACAAAAACAACAATTATTGTTACTACTACTACTACTACTACTACTATTATTATTATTATTAAAAAAACATTTAATGCTCTTTCCTCTTATTAGGTTGGTACAAAAATAATGTCGTTTTCTCACATATGTTACTTTTATATATGATTTCTGAATTAATTCATTGATATATATAGCCATGTTATATATCATTTTGAAGCGCGTTTTTCGCTCTATCGAATCGTGTTATTCGTTACTGTTCTCAATCTCTTCATTCATTTTTTGCAGGCTTTTCGACAGCATGGACAAAATTCAAATCCGCACGATTTTCTTGTTCCAGTTCAAACTAGGCCGAAAAGCTGCCAAGACAGCTCGTGATATCAATGATGCGTTTGGCCCAGGAACCACTAACGAACGTGTGGCACAACGGTGGTTCAAGAAATTTCGCAATGGTGACGAGAGCCTCGAAGATGAAGACGGTCGCGGCCGGCCGACTGCGGTTGATAACAAACATTTGAAAGCCTTAATTGAAGCCGATCCTCGCAAAACCACACGAGAAGTTCCTGTTGAACTCAAGGTCGACCACTCAACAGTCGTTCGCCATTTAAAGCAAATAGGGAAGTCAAAAAAGTTGGATAAATTGGTGCCGCATGAATTGAACGATAATCTACGCTCCTTCTGCGCAACAAAAACGACCCATTTCTCGAGCGGATTGTGACGTGTGATGAGAAGTGGATACTCCATGACAACCGGCGACGTTCGGCACAGTGGTTGGATGCCGGAGAAGCTCCACAATACTTCCCGAAGCCGAAATTGCACCAAAAAAAGGTCATGGTGACTGTTTGGTGGTCTGAGGCCGGTCTCATCCATCACAGCTTCTTGAATCCGGGCGAAACGATTACGGCGGAGAAGTACTGCCGACAAATTGACGAAATGCACCAGAAGTTCGAACGTATGTGCCCGAGATTGGTCAATATGAAGAGACCAATTCTCCTCCATGACAACGCTCGCCCGCATGTTGCTCAACTGACCCTGCAGAAGCTGAACGAATTTGGCTACGAGACTCTGCCTCATCCGCCATATTCACTGGACCTCTCACCCACCGATTATTACTTTTTGAAGCATCTCGACAACTTCCTGCGCGAAAAATGCTTCAAAAGCCGAGATGATGCCGAATCGGCCTCCAATGACTTCATCGCTTCTAGTACTCCGGATTTCTATGCTAATGGGATAAATAAACTTGTTTCTCGTTGGCAAAAGTGTGTCGATTCTAATGGTTCTTATTTCGATTAGTAAAGTTTATTATGAAAGAAGTTATGATCTTGAACGTCAAAAAACGACATTATTTTTGCACCAACCTAATAGAAATGAAAATATTTTGGGAGGAGTACAAGATTTTATAAATGCTTTAAAAACGAACCCATTAAAAGGAAATACAATAAGGAAACAAGGTGCAAGAAGAAAGAAAACTATAATTGTCATAAAAGTAGATAAACTGAAAAAAGAATAACGCTAGCCAGTTGTCGTTCTCCATTTTTTAGAGTTTGATCAAGAAATTTAGAAGAATCTGCTCAATGTTTAAAATATACAAATTAAATATTTAAAAATAAAACGCGAATTACATACAAGGTGCGATCGATAAATTTTCGTCTAAATGACACAAAAATGAAAATAACACCGACATCTCATTTTAACAGATATATTTACCAAAATTACTCAAAAATATCTTAAAATAGTAAATAGTAAATTTATGCTATAAAATCACCATTCGCTTCAACCACGGCCTCCAGACGACTTCGCAATCTCCTGCATCTTTTCTGGGCGGTCTCATTGTTTAAGTTGGTGAATGCTGCCATAATCCTTGCCTTCAGTTCATCTTTGGTGTCACGAGGAGATTTGTTGGTCTCTCGTTCAACTGTGCCCCACACATAATATTCAAGGGGGATACAGTCTAGGGTGGCCAGATGTAAGAAGTGCTGTGGTCGGCAGAATTTTCAACGGCCGAAACGTTGTAATAAATATGGCGACAAAGATGAGGACAATAGTTCGAATAATGTAAATAGTGTACATAATACCTCATCTCAAAAATATAGACAGATTTACTTTAATCCAGGTTCAGCGGCAGAAAAAGGCGAGGCCAGTCGGAAACAGACGAGACAGACGCATTGTTTTCATAAACTGGACAAAACCGTGTGAAAATGTTATCTGATAATAAAAATTTTAAATTTCTTTCAAGAAATAAGTTTTTCTTTCATTCTTATTCGACAATTTAGTTATTCAATTATCCGGAATTTTAAATTATACGAATATGTTTTTTCAACTCCTGTCCTAATGTATCCAGATAATCGAGGAAGTACTTTGCTGAATAACGGTAATCTTTAATGCTTATTGAAGTTTGAAGAATTTCTCAAGTGTACCTTACCATAACTTCTTAATTGACTACATGTGGACAAAATCAGCACATGTAGATAGTGAATTTCATTTTTTTACAATGATATTCACCCTGTACAAGGCTCAAGAACCACTCGAGGTAGAGGTTTACATAAGGAAAGTCCCTTAGAAGGAGCCGGAAATCTAATCTTAAACAGGAAAAAGGGAAAAACCTTTACTGATGTTCAAAAGGCCAGGGAGGAGTATGAACCGGACGATAGGCGAACCTATCTACTCTTATTGAAGAAATATGATAGCAGGAAGAATCAGGTACGGAGACATGAACGACTTTAAAACTTTAAAAATAATCTATAGCACTGCTTTCATGTTTTTACAAATACCAATTTTATTCTTGAATTCCCGAAACTATTTCAATGTGGGCAACTAACGATTCCCTCAGCGATCAAATAATCGGTTAAATCGCTGGGTGAACTTTTAGACGTTAAGTTTTTTTTCTTTTTTATGTGATATTTTAGCAAATACACCCCTAAAAAATTCTTCCCAGCTAAAAATGAAAATGGACGTACTTTGGCGTATGTTCTGTTCATTTCTTCCAGTTTAATTGTATTGATCAGTGTTTAGAATTTTGCTTTCCCTACATGACACACATTAAGCTATAAAAAGTTTATCATTACACAACAAAAACTACCTGCCTGAGACTAAGTGGTTAAGTCGGTAATGATCAACCAAAAGTCACTTGTTTGTTTACATTCACCCAGTTAAACAGCTTGGTAGCCTAAAAAACAATGAATTATGATCTATTTGGATTCTTCACGAGATTTGGTTCAAATATATTTCAGACCTATTATCCAGTGGCCCAATTAACAGGGATTAGATAGATAGATAGATAGATAGATAGATAGATAGATAGATAGATAGATAGATAGATAACAGACTGAAGTAGATTAGTTAGAATGAAATAAATCTGATAGGTAGATATAGAGAGATATGAAGAAAGAAAGAAAGAAAGAAAGAAAGAAAAGGCGACATGAAGACATAGATATCATATTTAATTATTTATTCTTGCTTATTCGTCATTCAACGGGGACACATGCGATGGTCTTTTACTGAATAACCTACTTAACGATAAAAAAGGCAAAGAAGGTTGGAAATGTATCAAGAATTACTTAGAGCAGCAACGACAGGAAGCTGTGGAGAGCCATCATCACTCACATCCTGAAAGAACTTGGCGCATAAAAGAATCCAATCTCGAGCACTAGACTCCAATACTTATTCTTCGCAAAAACAACCTCTTCATGCAGAGACAATAAATTATGTATCAGAATCAGAAAAAAAAATGTGGCACATGATATGAATGTAAATCTACTTAGGCAATTTTTGTTTGCATGTATCAACAAAGCAACAGTTACATCCAGGGATTCAACTCCGATACGACCTCTCTCGTAAACCACTTTACAATTGGCTTTTTCTCTCAAATAAATAGCCTTCTTGCCTTATTTTGCTTGACGTAATACGGGCAACAGATGTTTTTTATGGAGAAAATTTTAATCGTTATGCCTCTTAAATTGCCAAAAATATCGTGGTTCAGGAAATGTAGCTATAAGAAAAAAGAAAAGAAAAAGGAAGGAAAATGAAGAGAAAAAAGAAATGAGACAAGAAAAAAGAAAAGAAAAAGAAAAGAAAAAATACAAATGAAAAGGAAAAGACAAAACTAAAAGGAAAAGAAAAAAGAAAAGAAAAAGATAAGAAAAAGAAAAAAGAAGAGAAATTTTATAAAAGAGCTAAGAATTATTATTTTTTTATTTATTTATTTTTTTTTTTTTTGTAGAAACAAGTTCTCCACAAAAATATGACAGTCACTATGTAAAAAAAAAAACAAAAAAAAAAAACAACAATATATTTGTTTTTCCCTACACCTTTATACAAGATTAGATTTTTTTTAATCATTTTACCAGAAGGATAGTGACAATGCGTCTAAGACGAAAGGTGTCACTCGGAATAAAAGTGAATGAGAAGACTTTAGTGAGGAGAAAGGACAATAAAAGAACAGAAAGAGAGAAGTTGGCGTTTGACGTTGCATTTCAGCAGTTATCGAATTATTGACAGGGAAGGAAAAACAGAAGAAAGTTCCACAGTCGATGTTTTGATTTTGTTTAGCGGCATATCAACACCTTTATGAGTTATTTAATACCTAAATCTAAATATATGGAACACAACTTTTAAGCCTTCAACTCCAGATAAAATGTATTTCTGGACCTTTTATTATATGTCTAGTTGATAAATTTTTTATATAAAAATTTATTGCTGGTATTTTTACTATAAAAATGTATTTTTATACTTTCATACTGATTTGTTTGGGAGGGGTTCACTATTTGCCCATAAAAGGGACCCTAACATACTATCACCCCGGGTCAGGATGGACCTGGAAGCAACAGCAATTAAGACGTGGTTCCACGCTCCTCAAAACCTCCAATCTTCCGATCAGAGGCCTTACTGCCAGATGTAGTTTATCGTCATACCCAGTTAAGAAGAGGTGAGAAGAGAAACTATTAGAAAAGAACTTATTTCAACAGTAAAAGTCGAGGTATCAAGGAGGAAAGCTCAATGGATAAATTACCATGAAAATATTTATAGAAAAGAGAAAGAGAAACCACGTCACGATGCTAGGAAAATGACTGAAGTCGAAATGCTAAGTCAGAAGCGATACCATTACAGACCCTTCTTTGGATTTTGTCGAGAATCCCAATCAGAATATATCAGGAGCACCAGACCAAATACAACAGCAATAATCAATGCACGGACGGATGGTATTTAGTAAATGTACAAGATAGATTCTGGCGAGAAAAGACTCTCTGACACGCGGTACAGTGAACCAACTTTCCTAGCAGGAGAACTAGCAATTGATTTAATATAATTACTCCGCTTCATGTCAGTGGAAAACGTGAAACCAAAAAGGTGCAAAGACTTGCTTCCCTGGCGGATGGAAGGCAAAATGGTTTTGCAGGATGATTAAAAGATAACAGTTTCATTTCGGTGGTGTTAAAACTAATAAGTCAGTTCTTACCCTAATTAACAACTGATAGGAGGTAATTTTTGAGGGTCGTTGCCAGTTTTACTTTGTCGGACCTATCGAGTTTACTATTAAGACAGGGGAAAATGGTTGGGAACTGGTGATATCGTGTAAGTCGTTGATAAATGTAAGTAACAATGTAAATGCAAGAATAGAAACCCCCCCTTCTTCCTACACACGCACACATTAATGTGAAATGATCTAGAAGCGTAGCCTTTCAACACAAGTTTCATTACACGATTTGTTAAAAACGATTGGATGAAGTCAAATATTCAGTGAGAGACACCATAACGCTTCCCTCCAAGTTGTGAAATAGACCAGCATGCTAAATCCTATCAAACGAATTAGAGATATCTAAAGCTACAGTCGGAACGTCACTGCTAAAGCTTGATAGACAAATTCATCAATAACTGTTAACACATCGGCGGTTGACCTAAAGAAATGAAAGCCATATAGATAATCTGAAAGAAGAGGGTGTGAGGTGAGATGCTTAACCAATTCAAAGTTGATTAGAGTATGTAGAACTTTGCTAAAAAAAATAAAAGACTAATAGAATGAAGCATTAAAAGGTTCACCGTTCTTAAAGACATAAGCTATAGAATATTAAATACTACAGATGTTAGAGTCCTCTTATGTGGTAGTGAATGCTGGACAATCTTCTCACAGATGAAGAAGATATCTGAAGAAATATGATTCTACAGAAAGATACTGAGTCTACTTGAACCAAATATGTGAGAAATGACGACGTTTTATGCAAAATATAAACAAAAAAGAAACTTATACTTAACAACAGGAAGAAGCAATTGAAATTTCTGAGGCACATAATGAGAAAAGAGGGATTGGAAAATCTGATATTCACGGGACAGATTGAAGGCAAGAGGGACAGAGGAAACAATGCATAACCTACTTAGTGAACTGGAGTAAATGGACGGTGAGCTAAGGTTTAGGAAAGATAACAAAAAGACAAAACTTATTAAGAGTTACAAAGAACAGTAAGAGACACAGACATAGAAGGAGAAGCACTGCTGTTGTGAGTTCAATCCTCATTAGGTTCTCGTAATTAATTGATGCGTAATGATTAACAATCTAGTTCTCAAAACCATTACTAGTGCTATAAGTTCTTTCCTCGATAGATGTCCACTTACTTTAGCCTTTTTCCAAACTAAAGTAAGCTTTGTAAATATCAACATTACCATTATCATCATTATCAATGCCATGATCCGGTGTAGGGGAGAGGGGTTCTGTGCTGACCAGTTCCCTCCAGATACCTGGGTTGAAAGACGGAAAGGCATCCATTATATGTGTAATTGAAAAGCTGTAAACACATAATATAATGTGAGAAAAAATATTAGAAAAAGGTTAATTTGTATCTTTCTGGCCAAATCGATGAGACATCGTTTTTATCACAGATGAGCCTCCCAAGGATACTGAATGTGACAGCACTTATCTCTGTATGCATTTGATTTTTTTTATAAAAATCGTGTGTATTTTTCAATAAACTCTTTTCAGTTCATAACATCGTTATTCAGTCATCAAAGTATTTGCTTGGATTTTTATGACCTTTCTAGTAAATTTTGTGTTTCCTCAAAAAAAAAAAAATCCGGTTTTAATTCTTCAAGAGATTTATTCGTTAAAGTTTTAGAATCATTTTACTAGAGAAAAGAGTACTGAGTGGATGAAAAGAAGCGATTATCTGGAGATGACAGATCAGAAGAATGTGACACACGTAGAAGAACTTTCCTTCTCAGACACCATGATAAGCAGCGTCATATTTGCAACATGGATATTGGCGTTGTCATGCAGCCATTACGGTATCCCCTACCTGAGGTTTCCTGAAATCTGTTTACAGTCGAGTCTGTTGATTTTCCCCACTAGCTCAAACAAGAGGTTAGGAAGGAAACACCTATAAATACTGGAAAGAGTGATAACACTGGACTTGCGAAACCTATTTTCCTGAAAATTTGTTTTAATTGAAAGATTTTATAAATTTCAACAGAGAGCAGCACTAGCTGCTTGATTAATGAATATCTAATGTTTCCTGATAAGGAAATGGTTTATATTACCATTAGCATAAGAGATGAGGAGAACATATACTACACTTTGATCCAAGCTATTACCATGAGTCTGTTAACCGTTAACCCATGCCGAGGCGTCTCAAAATTCAAATTCGTAGTATAATGACAACACTTCATCGTCAAACTTGACACATTGGGAAGACAAAAAACTTCGTAATTACAATAGAAACATGAGGGTTATTACGTTTCGACTGCTGCTTCATTTATCGACCTTTAACCTATAAATGAAGCTAATAGTAATACTAACAATATCACTAATGTGTGTAAAAGTAATTACAAATTTACGAGTGAGCAATGGAGGAAAATGAAAGGTAAATGATGAGACTTGACAGAACTTAGTGAAGAGGCAAAAAGGAGAAAGGAAGACAACAAATGAATTACTTAAAAAGCTTTGTGTAAATGGTTGGCAGAACAGGGATTAGGAAAGATAGCAAACAAGACAAATTTTACTGAAATCTACAAAGGACATGAAATTGTGAACAGCTATGATAACCCACGCCTTGAAGGGGCATGGCACAAAGAAGAGGAGGAGTAGGAGATACGGCACAAATAATAATAATAATAATAATAATCATCTATCTTACATATTTATTAGTCTAGCATTCTTTGATGTTTTGAATATTGCTGCCACATATGGTCTGGTGCTCCTGTTTAGAGATTCTTGATAAGAATCCTAAGAAGAATCTGCAATGCTATTGTTCTTGACCTGGCATCCCAGCTTCAGTCACTTTCCCACTGCCGTAATGTAGCTTTCCTGTGTCTTTTCTATAAATACTTTCATGGTAATTGTTCGGATGAACTTTCCTCTATGGTAGCTAGATTTTATGAATTTAAGCGCAATACTAGATTGGCGGCAAGGTTTCATCTCTTTACAGTTGAAATAACTAGATGCAACCATAAATTCGATGCTAACAGTTTCTTCTCGCTTGTGGAACTCTCTTCCGACTTCTTGCTTTTCAGCCAAGTTTCATCTTCAACAATTTAAATGCAATGCCAGTCGTTATCATCTGTCTTCTTCATTCCTGTTCTTTTATTGTTCCCGCTCCTTAAAGTTTTTTCTTTTTCTTATTCTTTCATAATCAGTAACCTCCCTTGCACCTTAGTGGCTTCATTGCCTTGTTTGCAGTGAAATGATAAAAATAACATTGCCAAAGACAGAGATTAGTCAAAGTCATATTCAATTCTATAAGACTAGAATGAAAATCAATGTTACTTTGAATTATTGTCAAAGGTTCCTTTGCAATATGGCTGAATTTAATGACTGATCTACTTTTGTCATCGGTTGCACAAATTAAGAAAAAATAAAACAGTTTCTATATTTTGTCGACAGGTCAATGTATCCCGCACGTTCACCATCTGCGTGGCTATAAAAAATAACGTTAGTCTTTTTATGGGTGATTTCAAAGTTGAACCAAATACAAAATAGGTGTGACGATATCCAGGCGGGAAATTGTTAGAAAAAAATGCAAAACGAATTGGGGACAAGTGCATTTTGAGAGATGAGGTTGCTTCTAGATTCTTTTTTTTTTTTTTTTTTATTGCGGATCTTAATCTTTTCAAAACGTTATCTTAAAAAAAATAGATTAAAAAAAAGAACTGTAAAACTAAATGTTTAGTATTAACATTAAAATTGAAATTTAACATGAAAATATTTTTTCTTTTTCAGAGAAACGTAAAAGCCAGTAACTGTCCAGATCTCGATCACTCTCCGCATATATATATATATATATATATATATATATATATATATATGTAGGGTACCTCCAAAGATTCACTAAATGAGCATAAATAAATCATAAATTAATTTTTACCATCAAAATCTTTGAGTTTATAATTAAGAGGAAAAACCAAAATAATTTTGATGCATTTTTTAAACCTTTTTACAACCTTCGAAATTTTGGTTAAAAATTTTCTTTCTCTGGCGTCAACGTTAAAACTTATTGGTAATTTCCTGCTATTTCCTCAATAAATGTCTTCGTAAGTAAGATTATAAAATAACTAAAATTCAATGAAATTTTGAAATATGTTACATTTTAAGATTACTGGGTATTTTTAAAAAAATATCTAAAAAAGGCATTTACGCTGTATTATGTCATCTAATTTTACTTTGGGTATTTCCCGCCTCATAAAAATCTCGTAAATATCAGATTATCGATAGATGTGTAAAAGATCTCCTGAAAAACACCCAACCTCTGTGTTAAAAAGTGCTTTTCTGCGATATTCTAAACGAGGTATGTTCAATAATTCGCCGAAAAAACAGCATAGCATGATGAAAAAAAAAAAAACTTAAAAAAAAAAAAGTTTTATCGTGAAAAAGTTTATGTTATTAATAAGAGAAATTTTTTATTCCTTTCTAGCACGTTTGAATTTTTTTTTTTTTTTTTTTTTTTCTTCTTCTGACGTCAGCGGTCGCGTATTAGTATTAGCTTTTTTAGCGCTTTTTTAAGTTGAGAAACAAATTAATTTGAAAATTCTTGCAAAAATCAAATAATTATCGGATTTATAATGAAACTTTCAGAACTTATTCAAAAATGAATTAAATTATTTTAGAAATGTTTGGTAAAAATATTTTTTATATCTATTATCACCCCCCTCCCTTACTTAATTTTATGAAAACTCGAATATGAGTATTTTTATAATTTTTTAATTAAATGCAGAAGACTTTGAAAAATATAAATCATCGATTTTTTTTTTTTTTTTTGTAAATTGAGGAGCATTTCTATCCAGAATTTAGCTCTGTATTGTAAAATACAAAACCCAGTAAAACTAAGATATTATTTAATTAGCTTTTAAGGACTTTTATGAATAATATATATTAAGGACATTATTGTCGGAAGCTAAAATAATCTTTCAATGAAAAATTAATTTTTACAAGAATTTTCTTCTTTTTCAATTTTAAATACAAAATGTGATAATGTTAAATATTTAAAAATTAAGTTTGAATATGTGTATCTCTGGAAATGCTTTTATTAAAAGATTTATTTTTACCAATCATAAATTTGAAAGCTTATTACAATCTGCGAGGCATTTCTGTTTTTACATTAATTTTTTAATATGCCAAAAAAGTATTACGTGTCCGGCAAAACTACGGAGGCACAATTCAAAAATAATGCCCGTGTTTTAAGAGTTGTTTCTCTTGATAACGAGGATTCGGCCCTATAAATTGTGTTGATTTCGTGTCAAATTCTCTGACTGACCGACCATCATCGTCGCATTTTCAGAATTTTTAATTTTTTTTTTTGCTTATTTAACTAAATATTTTCTTTTCATTTTTTTAAAAAATATAATCAATTTTTTTCTTTTTCAGTGACAGACACTGCAATTATTATTATTTTTTTATTTTTTAGATTCTCTTTTTGGGACGGAAACAGTGCAGAGTTTGGACATCTTCGTTAAAAAAGTACCTAAACAAATCAATAAAATATTAGACTTTTGAAAATATTTAATTTTTAAGAATTACTTTATAGTTAAATAAACTGGTTCACTTAAAATTTGAAAATACTGTAACTTCTGTCCTTCCATCCCATAAATTGCTCTGACGTTAGTTGTCGATACATTGACCTAAACGTCAATTCACGCCTCAAAAACCAATCACCACGGTTAGACATACTTCTCTTATTTCCAACTAGATTTTTTACGCTAAACAATTAAGTAATGTTTGTTTCAAATTACATTAAGAATACTTTAAATTTTCTAATTTTCCTAAAATAACATCTGAAAAAAGTATAATTTAATTTTACAAAATCTTTAAACGGAGTAATTCACTTTTGTTTGAAAAGTTGTCAAAAATGGCGGACATAACCGATTTTATGTAAATTTTGCTGACTCAAAAAAAAAAAAGATTTTTAACTAAAATTTCGAATGTGCCAAAAAGGATTTTAAAATTTTTTAAAAATATTCAAAAATGCTTTGGTCTTTCCTCTTAATAATAACATGGACATTTAGACGATAAGAATTGTTTAATCAAATTTGGGGCCTTTTGTCATCAGGGTATTAGCGAAGTATTGAAAATACCTATTTGTAGCGGAGCGGTGGTTTACGTGTTGTTAAATTAGGAACACGTGCGTTTATTCCTGCTAGAAGAACGTCCACTACAAGAACATAGCGGACTCAAGTTGAGTCCAACCGAAGATGTAAAGAAACCCAACAAAACCGATATATATATATATATATATATATATATATATATATATATATATTAAACAGCACAATTTTACAATGGACATAGACATAACATTTGTGTTTGTCTGTGAACGTAAAGGGTTTGTATTTTGGTGAATGTTCGTACGTACGTGTATGTGTGTATAATGTTCATGATGTCTCTCACAAATGGGAAGATGCAATCTTCTGCGAGAGCTTACATTATAGATGTGTTCGCTGAAGATGAAGAAAACAGAGGATGAGGCAATAAATCGCCCAGTATTTATAATGAAGGGAGAACATCCGCTAGTGAACAATTTGGACAATTAAGGAGGAGTTGCACAAGATTTAATAGAAGCAGCGTTGTGGTAAAGTTGAGCTGATATAGAATTTCTACCGAGTGTCGAATGCATGTTTGAGAGAATTTGCTACTATTGTCGATTGAATATCGTACTTGCAAATTCTTAGTGTGTCCGAGTTGCATTGTTTCAGAATGAAGATAAAGGGCAGTGAGTCGCCTTTTGAGATTTGGTTCACACTTTATCTATTTCAGTCCAGAAGAAGAGAGTGTTAATTAGTTCAAAATGGCGTCGCGTTTTCAGTTTGGTACGACCGTAAGCATACCTGCTGGGTGAAATTGGGTCAAACGTCGCCGAGAGAAAAAAAAGTGTCAAGCAAATAGACAATTGGGGAAAAGGAGCGTTGTATTGGTACCTGGGACTCGTGTCATATTAGTAGTTGTAATGACGATTAAGGCTTCTCTGGCTTACCACGTGATGTAGAAAAATTCTATTTGCCGCGCTGGAGAAATATGTTATGTATAGATTTATTGTAGTGAATTAAAATTTGGTGATTTTGCACTTTCATATGATCTAACCAGAAATTTTAGTTGCTTTATAAATGTTTTTTGTTGGGTGGGGGACGGAGGGTTTGATAGTGTCCGGCGTGCGTAGTAGAAGTTTTTCAATGTTTTTCTTGACTGGCTCTCGTTTGGAAAGTGTGTGTAAATGTGAGTTTGTACATATATACAGTCTCGTGTTTCTGTTAGGAGTTAAAAAAAATAGATCACGTCGGAAGGTCACCAATCTGTAGCGGACCGGGGGTTTACGTGTTGTTAAATTAGGAACATGTGCGTTTATTCCTGCTAGAAGAAGATCCACTACAAAAACATGGCGGAAGTGTAAAGAAAACCAACAAGACCGATATATATATATATATATATATATATATATATATATATATATATATATATATATATATATGTATATATAGCAACAAATATACGTATTAAACAACACAATTTTACAATGGACATAGACATTAACATTTGTGTTTGTGTGTGAACGTAAAGAGTTTGTAATTTGGCGAATGTTTGTACGTACGTGTATGTGTGTATAATGTTCGTGCCGTCTCCCACAAAAGGGGAGATGCAATCTTCTGCGAGAGCTTACATTGAAAATGAAGAAAAAAGAGTATGAGGCAAGAAATCGCCCAGTATTTATAGTGTAGGGAGAGCGTCCCCTAGTGAACAATTTGGACAATTAAGGAGGAGTTAACTACGACATATTTTAAACTGAAAGTAATATTTGTTTTTAGTCAGATTATTTCAACTTTAATCTGTTAATCTTTCTCAAATAAAGTTTCAGAAAAATACATTTTATTTTTGAAAGAATTTTTAATAAAGATAATTATACTGTGTTGACAGATTTATCAATATGGGCGATTTTAGTAATTTAAAAAAATCATTCCACTCAATTTAAATTCGTTTTGTATTTTGCATATTGGAAATATTAAATTTAATCTATTAGCATGGAATTAAAACTAAAATAAAAGCTTCAAGAAAGATTTTTCAATTTTAAAATGCATTTTATACCTTAGGTATCGCTTTTTGAGGGGGTGCATATATATATATATATATATATATATATATATATATATGGCAGCAACCTTTCTTTTAAACATAATTTATTGAATATATAGAATTAATGCAAATACAAAATGTCTCATTTAACTGATTGGTGTTGCCTTCAGCATCCCAACTTTACAGTTTCATAGACCCTCCAGCAATCACTCTTTCCACTCGTCAGGGGATATCAGTAGTTGATGGCTTAAACTTTTCTGTATTTATAGGGGGATTCTCAGCATTGGAGATAGAGTAGTTATAGATACAAACAGTGTAGGAATCAACACTATTTCACTTCACTTAATTCTTCAGTGACATATATATACTGACTGCTAATGAAGTAGTGGCACTCTGAAGATCACATTAAGGCATAATAAAGATAATAACCATGCAGTGTTGATTCCTATGTCCATACTGCCTATGTCTATCTAGTGTTTGTCACTGACAGTCAATATGCAGTGTTGATTCCTATCTCTACATTATAGCCAGAAAATATTCAATCTCAAATATTGAGCACTCTTCGAGTTGTGAAACAAATGTCAACACAACAAAGTGGAATTGGTGAGTCAAATTCAAATTTCAGCCTAGTCTGTTACATTTATGCTTGGATTAATGCCATTGAGTATGAATTAAATAGTAGGGTAGACTGGGTTCTCTAGCTTTAAATGTTAAGCACTCTATGAGAAGGCCTACTCTAAATCCAAAATGATGGTGAAAGCAACAGAAAACTTCCAAGAAATCAAGAGAATTTATGATAAAATAACAATAAAATGGTACTACTTTAATGCAAGGTCTACTTTGGGGAAACTCTAGTGTGTGGTCTAGAGCAGTTTCCGTCATCTATGCTGTGAAATGTCCTTTAGTGTGCTATTTTAGCGGAGACTACCATATCAATAGTGTTATGATTCATGATGATGATGACATTTCATCATTCTAGAAATAAAAATCTGAAATTTCATCATTATAAAAACAATCTTTCCACCACAAGCAAGAATAGCAATACATGTAATGCATATTAATACAGGGTAAGTTACATTAACCATCCAACATTCAACCCCATTACAATGGCAAGGGAGTCAGCTTCATGCATTGTCCAGAAGATTGTTTTCCCATAAAACTGTAACTACTGTTTCTTATGTTAAAATGACACATCTATAGAAATCTCTTAAAAGCATTGTAGTGAGTGAAATGTGTTAATTTCTATTTTGATCACTCAGGTTAAAAATAAGGGAAGGACATGAAAATTAGACTGCATGCTAAAAGGCCATTTCACAGTGTAGACTACAGATGTGGTGCACCTCACACCAAAGTAACAGTAAAGTAGGTAATCATGGCTCACATAGACTGTTTTATCAGTACTACTTTGTCCCAATAAAAGTGTCTATTGAGACCCATGATTACCTATATTCTGAAGAAACAGGAGATGCATTGATATGCATTAAAACATTAAATTATGTAGTGATTTTTAAAGATTTTGTTTTAATATCCCTTTTGCTCTATTTTGTATTGAGCTCACTTTTAAATTAAATGTTAAAAATGTTGGATTTATACTCTATTCATTCTCATTTTACCTGGATATATCAATCAGATGTCTAGCCACACTGATGAGCTGTGATACAGTGAAACAGTCAGTCTGTGGATGACAATATATAAGCACCCAAAAAACTTAAACTCAGTTGTGCTCTCTTGGAAGATAAGTGCGAATTTGTAAACAATGACTAATCATATTAATATTACAAGCTCTTCCCGAATTGAGCACTGTCAGTTATTGGCGTGTTTATTCACAGAATAAGTACGTAAAAATTCTCCTTTCTTTCAACCGTGTGCCAATGGCTTAAGAGAATATCTCTGACTGTTGCCGAATCAGTTGGGTTTTGTTCTCAGCTTGAAGCAATCGGATGTCTAGACACAGTGATGAGCTGTGAAACAGTCTGTGGATGACTAAAATATATATATATATATATATTTGAGGTTGATGCATGCAAGATTTCATAGCTCTGGCATCATTCCTTCATGGTCTGCCTACAAACATTTCTGCCCACCCTTGTATTTTGTGCTGCTCAAGTGAAGGAATGGTTGTCATGTGGATAGATTCTCCTCCTTGAGTTGTGGATCTGTTCAGTTCCTCCAGAGTTGACCATGGACGAGTGAGTTACTTTTATGGTAATTGTTCAGATCAACTTCCCCTGGTGTTCTTAATTCTTCTTTTAGTTTTTTATCTCCTTAATAATATTTTCCTCATAGTCTCTAACACTCAGTAATCCATTGTGACTTAGTGGCTTTATTGCTTTGCTTGGGGTGAAATGATTTATATATATATATATATATATATATATATATATATATATATATGCACATATACACATACACATATACACACACACAGTAATAATAAATATATATTTGTTCCTCAGCATTTGGTACAACTCTGATGTGTGGCAATTATCAAGCACAAATTGAAAACTGTTGCAAAATTTTAAAATTAATATAAAAAAGCATTATCCTCCAGTAATACATTGGTTAATGTTTTTTTAGGTGAATGCAATCTTTACTATTAGTGTGTGTGTGTGTATTCATGATGCACACACTATGCACTATTTTATATATATATATATATATAAAGAAATATAGTCTTAAGGTGTGCTATATTTATGGAATAAAGTGCTCAATATCAGAGATAGAGCGTGTGTAAATATAAAAGTGAACATAGAAGTCAACACTTAGAGGCGACAGTCTGTTTCATGCTATATGCAATCGTCAGGCCACATATGCTGTTCTCGGCTATTTATATATATACAGGGACGACGGTCTCATAATCTTAAGAAACTGTAACAAACAAAACACAGACAAAACTAGAAAAGCAATAATAAAGATTTTTTAAAATAACGGATTCGACATAGATATAAAAACTAACCTAAATGAAGTAGATTTTCTAGATGTTACCTTCAACCTAAGAGAAGGCACATATAAACCATATAGAAAACCTAATGACAAACCACTCTACATAGACACATCTACCAACCATCCGCCTTCTATAATCAAACAGATACCAAAATCGATTAACCGCAGGCTCTCCGACAATTCCTCCAATGAATCCCTATTTAACAAAGCTAAGAAAGACTATGAAATGGCCCTAAAAGATAGTGGATTCCCAGCAATACTCACATACTCACCACAGAATACAAAAAAGGCCAACAGGAGAAGAAATATCATATGGTTCAACCCACCGTACAGCAAGAACGTAAAAACAAACGTAGGAAAAATATTCTTCAAACTCTTACACAAA